>CAKNYM010015719.1:0-46296 GCA_932195095.1 Andricus curvator | reverse complement strand
TATATAGATCGATTTTAAGAGATATCATTAATTTTCACCAAAGGAGCTTTAATTTTTGAATCTCAGCCAGAATGCATGGGCAAAACCTGTCCTTCCTGTTCGTATGCATGAAAAACTCATGTTTCCCTTTGTGTTATACTTGCTGTAAGTTACAATTACAGCAAGACTGTCCACATATAAATAACACAGGTGAGCGCAAAGTAGAAGGAACATGTGTTTCCGGCGAACTCAAAGCGGCGGTCGAAGATGGCTATAAGATAACTAGCATTTTTGAAATCTGGCAGTATGAGGTAACACAATATAATCCCCTCACAAAGACAGGTGGTCTATTTGTTGAGTAAATGCACAGATTTTTCAAGCTTAATCATGAGGCCAGTGGATATCCTTCTGAATGCAATACTGATGAGCAGAAAAAGGCGTCTATCCAAAAGATTTTTGATTTTGAAGGTATTCAGCTCGATCCCGAAAATAATTCAAAAAATCCTGGTCTCAGTTCTTTGGCTAAGTTATGCTTGAATTCTTTCTGGTGTAAATTTGGACAGCGTCAAAATATGCTGACGACTGAAATCCTCAATACTCAAAAAGAATTGCTAGAAATTATTCAGAGTCCAAATAAAATTCTGCATAATATCTTGCCTGTAGACCATGAGAATATTTCTGCTTCATGGGTTTATAAGGATGAAGTCGTGGCCCTGCCCATATTACAAATGTAGTAATAGCCGCATACACGACCGCGCAAGCACGCTTAAAACTGCATGGTTATTTGAAAAAATTAGATCGCCCTGTACTCTACTTTGATACTGATTCCATAATTTTTGCCAGTCATTTATGAGCCTAACGAGTACTGACCAGATTCAGGTTGTTTATTAGGCGAATTGACAGATGAGCTTGTAGTTCATGGTCCTGGGAGTTTTATTGAAACCTTCGTCTCAGGTGGTCCTAAATTCTACGCACTCAAAGTACGCTCACTAAATGGTCAGGAGAACTATGTCTGTAAAGTGAAAGGTATTAGTCAGTTAGTTAGTTTTAAAACGGGCGGGAAGCCCATGGAGAGCTCCCCTCGTGCTCAAGCTATAAAGCCTATTGTGCCACACCCTTACATATTCACTCTCAGCAGTCGACCCCATACCTCTTGACAAAGCCTCGTATGTCGACCACTGATTGCGTTGTAATTTCCTCTGTTTCCATAAAATGGGCCCCGAGGGTCTGTTGCCTGAGCCTAGCTAATGCCGGACATACATGCAGGAATTTTTCGTCATCCCTGCCGTATTTCTTGCACTTATCCTATAGGTATAACTCAGGATGGATCTCGCCTGACGGCAACCCTGGATTTGTTCCCAGTATTCCCGGTGTTTTGTTTGGATCCAGCTTTTAATGGCCATTCCGACACAGCAAGATGCTATTCCCAGTACCGGTTCCGGTCCTATGTATTCACTCGCTGCGCCGCGTTTTGCCAACTGGACCGTCTTTTCGTTGCCCTTGATCCCTGTGTGACTTGGGACCCATATGAGAGCCACATTGTTTCTTTCTGCAACTTGGTTTAATGACTTTTTGCATTCCCAAACCAGTTCTGATGTTATGTCTGGTTTCCCTATTGCAGTTAGTGTCGCTTGGCTGTCCGAACAGATCGTAATCTGTCTGTCAGCAGCGTTTTTTTCTATTAGTGTATCAGCACAGCAAGGGGCGGCCAGGACCTCCGCTTGAAAGTGCTTGTCGCCCAAGTGTGATCCCTATCCCTTTCCCTCTCTTGCTGTCATAAATTCCTGCTCCTGACCCTCCCTCTCCCCTGGAGTCATCTGTATATCAGATTTCGCATTGGAGGAGCGGGTTACCATTTGCTTTTCACAGATCCCTGCTTGGGATGCAGACGCGGAAAGGTTTGGCAAAGTTGAAGCGTTTTATTATTTTATCATGCCTCATCTGTAGAATAGGCAGTGCACTGCCTCACAGAGTTCCTCACAGAGCATGAATCCTCTCGCTGCTGTGAGCGTAGTCCTTATTGCTCCAGTCGAACCACTAAATGCTAGCGTTTGTAATCTTCGCAGCCTGTCCTTAGTTCTGCCCGTGTCCACCAGACCACGGCCGCATGTAGTAGCCTGGGTTTTAGGACAGCAGAGTAGAGCCATGCAAGCATTTTAGGCCCTAGACCCCACGTCAACCCAAAGGCTCTCCTGCACATCTAAAGGTCATGAAAAATTTCCTGAATTGGGTCTCCAAGTGCTCTGCTCAGTTCAGCTTGTTATCTAGGATTAGTCCCAGATATCTAACTGAATCTGAAAACGTCAGCTCCCCACCACAGAATACAGGAGCGTCAACTTTCCGAACTATATAATTTCTCGTGAAAATGACCAGGTTGGTCTTTTCCGGATTTACCGAGAGCCCTGAGCTATCGCACCAGTGCTCTACGATGCGCAGCGCCGACCTTATGAGACCCATCACCGTTTCCAGATGAGCCCCCCTGACTAGGATTACAAAGTCATCTGCATATCCCTGAGTATAGTACCCCTCTTTATTTAGCCTTCGAAGAAGGCCGTCCACCACAATGTACCACAGGAGGGGCGACAGGACACCCCCCTGTGGGCAACCCTGTGGAGCCATCCCCCTTACTAGGCCTTCACCCCATCTGGTTTCGAGTCTTTTCCAGCGTAGCATGCTTCCTATCCAGCATACTAGCTGGTCCGGCACGCCACATCTCAAAGCCTCTCGAAAGATAAATTCTGGAGGTGTATTGCTGAAAGCACCCTCTATATCAAAGAAAGCGCCCACAGCATACCCCTTTTGTTCCAACTGCTGCTCTAATTTTGCCACAACAGCATGAAGCGCAGTTTTTGTACCGAGCAGCCTGCCTGAAATGCAAGCTGCCCTCTATGCAGCGGGGAGGCCAAGAGCATCTCATCCGTAATGTATCTCTCGACCAGCTTCTCCGACGTCTTCAGGATAAAAGGCGTTAGGCTGATTGGTCGGAACTCTTTAGCAGCAGTGTAACCCTTCCTCCCAGGTTTGGATATTCCACCTTTTTGTAGTCAGCGACCTTAGCGGCGAAATTCCAGTCGGCCCTTTCCACCTCTTGGCTCCAGCCTTCCTACTCTTGGTCGGTTCGGATTCGCTGAAAACCCGGAAAGTGAACTTCCATCAGGTGATTCAGCGCTGCTTCTCCGTCTTCGGAAAACTCACCATTATCGAGCCTTATGAGCCCGAGGCGAGCTTTCGGATTTTTCGCCAGGATCTTGTGGAGCCTCGCTGTTTCCGAAATGTTTTTTGATTCCTCGCGGAAGCCCCGCCAATCTTCCTGCTTATACTTTCTTATATTTTTACTGTATTCATTCTGGGCCGTCTGTTCCCTCCCTAGACTTAATTGTGCTTGTAGGGCAATTGTTCTCATATGATGTTGTCAGAGCCTTTCGCAGAAAATCCGCGGCGTGCTCCAACTCATCAATGGTACCATAGCTTGTGGGGAATTCCGCAAGCCTCCCTTTAAGTTCTTATTTATATAACTCCTAAAGTGTATTTCTGGGGTTTCTGATCTTAGAAACCACCAGTTTTCCTAGGGTTAATCGAAACACGATATATTTGTGGTCCGAGAGAGACTCCTCATCGGAGACTCTCCAGTCCGCTACACTGCTCCTCAGTACACCCGAACATAGAGTCATATCGAGAACCTCACTCCTGTTTTTAGTCTGGAATGTGGGAGTATCACCCTGATTCAGAATCTCCAGCTCTGTGCCCGTTATGTATTCAATTAAATCTCTCCCTCAGTTATTGATGTTTGTGCTGCCCCACACTATGTGGTGAGAGTTTGCCTCACAGGGAAATACGCCGAAGCAATAAACACCTCTAGCCTTTCTCCACTACTGTCCCTGAGTCTCACCTTGATAACGGTGAGATCTCTGGAGCAGAACTTAGGCACCAAGATCGCATCCATACCCTTCACGGCTATGCATGCCTTCGACGCTTTTTCTCGTGGCCCCTTATATATGGAGCCACATCCTGACAAGCCACTCATCCTTTCCCTGTATAACCAGGGTTCTTGGATTAGGCCATTCCTGCCTGCACCACTGAGAAGCGCCTGGCTAGAACCGCCGAGGCGCCTTTTCTGTGGTGCAGATTAATCTGCATCATGGGAATTCCCGTCTCAGCCATGGAAAGGCTAACTCAGGGCCCCTAGATAGGGTCGGTAGTCGAGAGCCGCAAGGGATCCAAAAGTTCGCACCACGCGTGGTAGACTGCTTCCTGAAGAGCCTTCCACCACTAGCGGTCGGTTAGAAGAGGGTCCCGGAACGGAACCCTCATTGTTTTTTTTTGTTTTGTTTTTCGTGCTTCATTAATTGTCCCACGAGAAGCTAGGGAAATTAGAAACACCCCCTGTAGAGCCCCAATTGCAGGGGGCGCGTCTACATAATATAGGATTCGACCTGGTGTCCCAAAGTCCCCGTTAAGTCACCTCCTTTGAGACCCCTGCCTGCGCGCCTCTACTGAGGGTGACAGGCCGGGATGTTCACGTATTTGTTAACCCTGGTACCATTCAGCCCTTGACACAATGAACACATCGTAGCTTGATAGCATAAGAACTCGTGCCCTTGATATTCTTGGAGGCTTTGCCGTTACCCCCGGGAAGGATCGCTTCTTAGTATAAGTCTCACTGACCAAAGTCCGTCAGTTCCTCATGACGAATATGATTTTGTACAATATATAATTATACCCAATGTATAATTGAATATTGTATGCGTCAGGGTCATTGTAATGATGCGACTAAGATCCCCACACTACCGGGAAGTGCGGACCATTTTCAATGTATGTTAGCACATTTTCCACCTTCCCTCGTAAAAAAATCCGCCGCCCCCTCCTCCTCATCATCATCATCCACGCACGATGCTCTGGTGACTACTTTATTATGGCCTTCAAGTACGGAAAACGGAGAGGGAGCGAGGAGACGAGCGTTGAAGTCGGATGCTGCTGAGATGAAGAGGCGCCCTAAATCGACAGTTTTGGTTTTATGAGGAGAGCATAAATAGGGTGCTCAGAAGGAAAATAGGTGAGAAGCTCAGAGAGAAGTCTCTCTTGAGCTCCACCTTCAAGGAGAAAGCGGCTTCCGTTAGTACGCAGACGGAGCCGCAGAAGCCGAAGAAGGAAAAGAAGGATACGCGCAAGCGGAAGAGGGAAATGACCCTCAGCCCGCTAAGCGGATCTGGAATCCAGAAGCCAGCCCTGAACAAGACCAGGACCCAGGAAGGCGTCGCCTGGTCTAAGGTTGGCAGAAGGAGGAGCAAAAAGGAGAGTACTGAGGAAAAGAAGAAGTCTGAGAAGGAGGTGATGCCTCAAAGGGACATTGTGTCCGATAAGGCACAAGGAGCTCCCAAGAAGAAGAGAAGGAGAATCCCCCGGGAGGCCGTGACTATCACGCCAGCCTCGGGGATGAAATATTTGGATGTCTTGAAGGACATCCAGAAGAAAGTCAAGCCTGAGGATCATGGCGTGAATGTCAAGTCCATCAGGCAGACGAGGACGGGCGACGTCCTCATTGAGGCGGGTACCAAGGCGGAGGAGCGGCAGCACTTCGGTGACGCCATTTCGGTGGCCCTCGGACAAGACGGGTGTGTCCGACACTTCGTCCCAAAGGTGCAGGTCGTGGTCTACGACTTAGTAGAATCTGCGGAGGCTGCTGATGTGGAGCCAGCGGTGAGAACAGCCCTGGGAGAACAGCTTGGCTCTCCACCTAGGGTAAACCTCACCAAAACGAGCAACAGAGGCTGCATCGTAGCTTTCGTCGAGCTGGATGCGGCGGCTGCTGCCAAAATGGAGAGCCTTGCCCAACTGAAGGTGGGTTGGGTGAACTACCGGGTTAAAGCACACAGCGCTGAAACCCGGTGCTACAGGTGTCACTCTCTGCGGCACGTTGCCCGAGAGTGTGCTGCAGAGGATCGCAGCAAATGCTGCAGGAGATGCCTCAAATGCTGCAGGAGATGCCTCAGAGAGGGCCATGAGGCGGTGGAGTGCCAGAATCTGGCAAAACCTTGCCCGCCGGCTACTGACAGCGTTAAGTAGAAGTTTCAGAAGAAGAAGAAGTCCTAACCAAGATGTCGAAGGCCGACGAGCCCGATGAGCGGTACTAACGCTCTACTGAGGACGATGCGTACATCTTGGCTGGGACAAAAGGCTGACAAAGAAGACCAGAAGAAGCCCTAGTAGGCAAAGAAATGGCACCCCCTGAAGTAATGCGAAAGCGGTTCCGGGCGGATTGCTGCCAACGAGAAAGGGTGGTGGTTTTTAGTGGGTCCCTTGGTGGCATTATTATAATGACGAATATGATTTTGCAGAATAAATAATTATACGCAATGTATAATTGAATATTGTATATATTGTCATTGTATTGTCATTGTATTGTATATATTGTCATTGTAGTGATTCGACTAAGATCCCCACACTACCGAGAAGTGCGGACCCTTCTCGGTGTCTTCTGGAACATTTTCCACCAGCCCTCGTGAAAAAAAAAGAGATCATCATCATTATCCTGCTCCTCCTCCTTATCATCATTATCCTCCTCCTCCTTATTATCATCATCATTATCCTCCTCCTCATTATCATCATCATTATCCTTCTTCCCCTCCTCATTATCATCATCCTTCTCCTATAAATAAGAGTCCTTGATTGTGACTAAGTCAGTATAGTCTCCGACACCAACGCATCAACATGTTTCGAAAAGAACGAGATATACTGAGTCAAATAGCAAAAGCTAGTATGAAATTCGACGAAAATATCGTACGTTCAAGTTGGGTAAAGAAGCCACCGAAAGTATTTTGAGAGAGACTTTTAAACCTATAGTCACACCAGAATAAAAGCTAGTAGATATATCAAATGAAAAATAAAATTGAAAAAGATGAAAAGGAAGATGAAGACGAAGAAGAAGAAAGTGATAATCTTTCTTTCATGACTGCTGATGGTGATAGTGATGATGGTGATCAGGAGCATGATAAAACTATGATTGAAGAAAATGTTGAACATATTGAAAATCGTCACAAGTTGACAAATCAATTTATTGGGCTATTAAATAGAAATAGGAAAAAATATTTCAATATGGTTTATGGTGTACGAAAACTTAGTGATGGTTCGCTGATGATTGGTGATACACCTATCAGCTTTGGTGGAGAATATATCAACGTTGGTGAAAGACTTTACATGAAAACCACTGGTTTATTGGAACTTTTATTTAAGCAAAAACCTGATGAAATTGATATAAGCCCTGATAATCTAAAGAACTATGAAGAAATTATTATAGCTACAAATTCACAGAATAAGAATTATAGTCCTAATTGAACGTTCACGCTTTGCAGTGCGTTACACTCAACTCTCTGAAGTCTGAACGCCGCAAGGCGTGACGTCTGATATCGAAGAAAAGGCGTTTTCACGGGATGCCGAGAGAGCTCTCAGCAAAACTGGACGCCATCCGAATCCCGCCGTGAATGAACAGCTTTTTCAGCTCCTCACCAGCTCCTCACGGAGAAAATGGGCATATCTTTCGGGAATATAAAATTCATGTATACTGTTTAAAATTTGTCTTTCTTGGTTGAATTGAATTGGGTTTGTTGTAATACTAATACTACTCTTGTTACTATCTCACAAATTCATCTGTATGGTTTACAAGTAATTTATTTAGTTGAAAATTCGTTTTTTGGGATGTATCTTCTTTGGTACAAATTTCATCTTTTCAATTGAAAATGGAACTGTTTGGTTAAACATAAATCTATTTCCGTTGAATATTCGGCTATTTTGTTAATAATTGGTCGTTCTTGCATGAATTTTACTGCTTTTGTTTTTCAATTCAAACATTTGTGGTTTAAATATTTCCAGTCTTACATTTCTCCTTCAGAAGTCATATATATTATGGTTGAAAATTTAACCAATTTCTTGAAAATTTTACTACACTGTTAAACATTAACTTCTTTTGGTTGGAGAAACATTTCTGTTGTTGAAACTTGAACTGCTTTGTTAAATTTTGTTTTAAATACATTCTTCAAATGACAATTAAAGAACTTGTTTGAAAATTCATATTTGTAGGTTGAAAGTTCAACTATTCCATTAGGTAAAAGTGTTGTAGGAAAATATATACAAATGTATATAATACGCCTATAATGATTTTCCTATCATGAATTTCCTTTACTTTTTTCGTCATTATAGGAATCATAGGAATTATAGAAATAATAATAATCGACAAAAAATTATGAGAAATTCACTATAGAAACATCACTATATCATAGTAGTAATAATAATTATTATTTTCCTATGATACTTTTCCGCAATGTTCTGGTTGAAAATTCATCTCTTTGCTTGAAAAGTTAAACATTTGGTTTAAAAATCATCTGTTTTGGTTGAAACTGAACTTCTTGGTGGGAAATTGATCTTTCTGGATTTTAAAGTCAAATTTTTTTTCAAATATTCCACTTATCGGCTTGAATATTCCATTCTAAGTTTGGAAACTCTTCTCTTTTGGCA
This sequence comes from Andricus curvator, assembly GCA_932195095.1. Lineage (NCBI taxonomy): Eukaryota > Metazoa > Arthropoda > Insecta > Hymenoptera > Cynipidae > Andricus > Andricus curvator. The sequence continues at coordinate 37,809 of CAKNYM010015719.1, read as the reverse complement.
GAAAATATTTTTTTTGATTAAAAATTCTACTGTTTTGTTGAAAATGTAATACATTTCGGCTTTAAATGTATGAAATTTAAAGCGTTGCTACATAAGGGGCATGAATTCGTGAAATCTTCTTCGATGTCCTAATCCGGAAGCCAATAACAGTTTTGACTGCGGTGCGGGACTTTATCTGTTTTGGAAGAAATATTTAATCTTTCTTGAATAAAAATGCAACTGTTCGTTTGAAAATTCAACTCTTTTTAGAAAATTTGTCTTTCTGATTTCGAAATTCACCTGCTTCAGAAGAAATTACAGCTATTTTGGATAAAAACGCAACTTATTTTTTAAAGATTTGCTTTCTTTTTAAAGAAAAATTCATCTGTTTTAAGAGAAATTTCATCTTTTTTGGAAAAAAAGTGCAACTATTTGGTAGAGAATTCAACAATTTTATTACAAAGTCATATTCAATTTTCTTGGTAGAAACTTATTTCTTGGTTAAAAATTCATATTTTGATCGTGAAAATTCTACTAAAATCTTTTTTAACAGAAAATTCAACTTTTTTTGTTAATTTGTCTTTTCAATTCATACATTTGTCCGCTTTGGTAACAATTCTGAATGAAAATTCAACTACTTAAAAAAAAAAATTTCTAATTAAACATTCAAGTGTTTTAAGAGAAATTTCATCTTTTGGTTGAAAATAAAAATATTTTTTTAAAAAGTCATACTTTTGGTTGAAAATTCTACTGCTTTGTTGAAAATCTAAAAAAAGAGCGTTCACAACGCAGAAACTCTTCTCCTCCTCACGCATCAGCTCGCCTGTAGCTGTTTGATGATGCCTGACGGTGAACACCTAGCTGGGAGCAAGAGTAGGCGGCCGACAGTGGTAAACTCGAACACGATTTCTGACGTCGGTTCCCATCTGCTGGCCTAACCGTTTGCCTCGCGTTCACGTGGTCCGCTCGAGTACGGAGCTGCCTAGTTTTCGAGTGCCACGACCGTTCACTCTCTGCTCACCACACGAATCTTCCTACCTCGGCTAGCGCGAACGGATGTTTCAGTTCCTAACACTGGGAAAATATGAACAGGGGAGGAGTGCGTCAGGAACGCATGGAGCGTTCCTGTCGTGAAGATGACGTAAAGACATCTTTGCGAATATTATCAATTCAACTTTATTCCGAAATCGAAATACACGACTGGCCCAGTACTGGCTTAGTACAGATTTTTGGATTTCCAGTAATGGGTATCTTTACTTCCAGTACAGGGCCAGTACTGGTTTGTAAAGCTTCGCAGTACTGGCGTGTCGTACAGACACGGTATTGAACACCACCGCCGGTAGTATAGGACAACTATGGGGCAATGTTATGAGCGTTTCCTAATTCCCCCTCTCTACGCCGCACCCCATGACTGGCGCCGACGCGTCACAGTAGATAAGATGGACTAGCTAAGATATATATATTTGGAGTGGGGGAGAAGGAACCACGGTCTGGAAGATCCTAGGTCTAGTGAAGTAACACAGGGAGACCCCAAACATGAAAATGGAAAACGTGGAAGAGTAGAGATAGGAGATTCCCGACTGGAGAGTCCAGGGCGCTGTAGCGTAATAGTGTTGGGCGTTTCCCCAGAGAAAAAGATATTCAAACGCTTTTTAATATTTTTGAGTAGACAAGTAATGTTTTAAGTTGAATAATTTTAAGAGAAACAACTTAATGTTCATTTATGAGTGAAATAAGTTTATAAAAATAATGATCTAAAATAGAATAAGGGTGAATAATAAGCGCAACCGTTTTTTCTTCAAACCTATGAAAATAGATTTCTTCAATTTTTGTCAAAAAAAACCTTACATCGAAATATACTAAATATAAAAATATACTACTAAAACTGTTTTATATTTGAAGAAAATCTAAACCTATCTTAGAACTAAATATGCATACCTGAAAAATAATGATTATTTTATAACTCATTACATTTTCGTAACCTGGGATACCAATAATTTTCAACTTAAAATTTCCAACTCCTTCTTCCACACAAACACACATATACACTCATACATACAAACACGTGCATGGCTAATCATGTATTATAAACTAAGCCGATTGTAGAAATCTGTACCGCGGAATTTTGTTGGGCTCTGATTCAGAATCCTAGGTCCGATTTTCGTAATTCAAAATAACCGATGCATTATAGCGGACAAAAAACTTGAAAAATGTATACATGTTCGTGAAAATGAGTAACCAGTGTTTTTTGGACGCTTATTACGAATCCTTCAATATTATTGTAATGTGTGGTTCCGTCAGCTTAACGTTAAGATAGCATCCCCTGGTTTAAAAAAAAATAGTGAGGCATTAAATTTGTCGTTATATGGACAGATTCACAATTTGTGCATAATCTGTATTAAGGGAAGTTTTTGAGTCGTAGGGGTGGATTTTGGAAAATATGTTTTTGTGGTTTTGGAAAGCCTTAAATGAGCCCTTAATTATGTCATAGTTCAGAACTCGATTCAATATTACTTTCACGTGTGGTTTCGTCAGCTTAAAGTTAAGCTAGCGTAATCCCCGGTTAAAAAAAAGTGGAGCATTAAATTTGGCAAATGGTCATCCAATAAGCCTTAAATGACCCCCTAATTATGAAATATGTTTTAACTCGATTCGAACATGTGGTTAGATCAGCTTAAAATATCTAAAGGAAGTCCGTTAAAACCTTATATAGATATATGTACACACACACACACACATATATATATATATATATATATATATATATATATATATTTAAAAGTTTGTCATAAGGACAACTGCTGGATTTCGCCAGGAGGGGGTGCTAATCTGAAAAAACTGGACCACGTATTACGAACCTGAGATAGGTGGTTATAGTCTGCGACGGATTCAATACAATGATTCGACAAAAGGCTTGTGCACCCTGAGAACACGGAGCGACCAAATGACGACCGCCTTCTGCATCTTTCCCGCAAGCGTTTTAGCATTTTGTTTACACGAAGGGATGCTTTTCAGGATATTAACCAGTGAACGCTTAGCACCTCCAAGAGCACTGATGATCAGGACGATTAGCTTAACTGAATATTCCAGGTATAACCATCGCAATTCCCTCACAGGGTCTTCATACCTCTCTTTCTTTTCATTCTCCTTGGGTATGATGTTTTTGTCAGCTGGTGCTGGAAATTCGATAACGAACACGGTTCGCTTCTCGAAGTCAAGGAGAACTATGAGAGGCCTTGAGTGCGCAACAAAAACAATTGTCGAAAATATGAAGTTTCAGTATATGCGACACTTCTCATTTTCGACAACTGACTATTTCACTAGGAGCGTTTAGCGGAGCGGTATTAGGGCTAATGCCGTAAGAGTGACAGAGATGGTAATGAAGCACTCTGAGTGCCGCATTGTGCCTTTGGATGTAGGTCGTTCCCGCATGAGTTGGATAACTAGATAGTATGTGTACTAGATGCTCGGGGTGTGCATGACACGCTCTGTAGGTATCATCGGGAATGTCTTGGCTTAAAATGTGGCGACGGTATGATAGAGTGGAAATGACGCCGTCTTGACATACCAAAATAAAATCCTCCGTGCCCGACTTCAATCCGGGTGATTTAAGGAAAGCAAACGTTAGCTCAATACGACATCGACTGATAGTCCATATTTCTGTGGAAGATGCCGTGCATCCTCTTGTCGAGGAACTGTTCGCGGAAGTTTTTCTCCTGTCCTTTCTTAATCCGGTCCTTCAGTAGTGAGTACACGAGATGGATAAGATTTGATGCATTTTGCTCACCCCTGACATTGAAGTCGAGGCCCAGTGTTTCAGCAGCCTCCTCCGCTGCTTTGTACAGAAACGTTCCTTTGCCTACTTCTTCGTGCTTTCTGCCAAATAAGTAGGATGGATGGATGGATGGATCAGTGTTCACAGATTGTGGGAGCTGGCGGCGTCCACCACGACTCCCGTGTGGGGGCAACACACGTAAACGCCGCGTGTCGGTATGTCCCCACTCCGTCACTTGATTCCACGCTCCGCGGCAACGAAAATTTGTCGGTTCGGATGATTTCACTGCCTCCTTCGTGCTCCTTCGTTTGATTTCGGTGGCGGATTCGGGTCAGCCACGAAGATGGGTTTGGCGTTGAAGCCGAGGATGCACGATTCTTAACTTCTAATTTCTCATTCTCGGCGACTGGGCAATTTTCAAGATTATTCAGCTTTTTCAGATTTGGAGAATTGGAGGATTTGGAGGTTAGAGTCGACTTTTGTTTACAAACAAAGTTTGACAACCTCAAAAAAGCTAAAAAAGTTTTAAAAGATGATGATTATGATTTTCAGGTATTATTATACAATCTTTTCTAGTATAGGATCTATAGGGAATATAGTATAAGTTACTACACGTTTTCAAATTTGTAATATAAGGAATATATTTTATAAGAAAAATTGAGGTTAGATTGATAATGTATATCATTCTCAAGCCTCAAGTGGTTTTCAATTTTCAAATTTTGTATTTCATTTTTTAATTGATTTGAAATATTGTGAATTTAGAATGATAATAATTTATATATATTTTTAATTCAGTAAAATAATCATCATTTCTTTTAATGGTATTTTCTTGAAGAAGCATGAAAACTATGAAACTATATATATATATATATACCATTAAACCATTTCCCTTTCAGGGTAGGCGTGACACTACCCGATTCGGGTAGTGTTTCTAGGTTTTTCTTGTAGTTATAAATAACTACAAGTGTGGGCTCACCACCCCCACGATGTGCCAACAGCACTCATGTCAGTATTCTTGAATGGTCACCCATCCAAGTACTAACCGCGTCCAACGCTGCTTAACTTCAGTGATCTGACGAGAACTGGGGTTTTCAGCGTGGTATGGCCGTTGGTATAACTATAATAGTCGATATTCATATTTTGAACCATTTTTAAAAGTTTTAAGACTTTTTTAAAAAACATTTTAAACTTTTTTGCATTATAATACTTTCCTAAATTTTCATTGAAATAAATATTCAATATTTATAATATTTTATCAAGTAAAATAGAATGTATATGAAATTATGAAAATCACAGCTTTGTTATTTCTTATAAACACTTCATAAAACCTTTAATGACTTGTATATCTATACTTAATAAATAAAGAAATAATGATTTACAGGAGAGAAAGCCTTACACTATACATATAGCCTGTTACAGAAATGGGTCTATTGTTTTAATATCGTTATTGTTTAAAATAATTTATAAATTATTATAAAATAATTATATAAAAATAAGTATATAAAAATTTAAAAATAATTTTTTATTTATAAATAAAAAATTATTTATAAATTATAATATAAAAAGATTCTTCACAAAATTTAAATTTTTCACTCATGAGAGTGTAAAATGGCAATTTTATTCTTTGTAATGATATTTTTCTTTTTTAATTCTGAAATTTAATTATTTTGTAGCTAATATATAAATCAATAATTATTTTTAATAGAAAATGGGTATTAAAGCATTACAGAAACATCAATATAGGAATAAATAATATCAGTGTCGATCAGACTGGGGAAAACTTCTTCTTATGCTTGAAAATTATAACTTCGTTTAATGTTTATTATACTTTATTATACTTTATTATACTTGATTGAGAATAATATTGGCACGGTATATAAATAAAGAAATAATAAATGGAATGTAATTCATTCTTATAAATATCACAATTTTTATGTACTTTCATAGGAATGATCTGAAATAGATCACAAATGAGGTTTGATTAAACTGTGTACAGGGAAAAATGCTTAATTTCAATGTTGTCAATAGGAAAACGAAGAAACAGGGTACAAAATTTATATTATAAAATTTATGTGATGGACAGAGGCAGGGTATATTAATTTCAATATTAAATAGGAAAATTGCCTGAAATTAATTTTAAAGCTGAAATGTAAAAAAATAATCTTAGTAAATTATTTATTATTTATCAATTTTGTATCCCATTACCAAATACTTTAGTCTTCAAAACTGTTTTAAAAAATGAATGCACGTCTTCCCAATTTTTAGAGCTAAATAATTATTTTATTTTAAAAGGAATATTGTCTACAAAGCAAAAACTGTATTTTATTATTTTATGAATAAAATTTTTTAATTTTTTATTATTAGTAAAAAGAAAAAAAAATACTTCCAGTTTCCTTTTAAAAGGATATAGATTTATAGATACAGATATTTATATAAATATTTATATTTAAATAAAAACTGAAAAGGTTTACCAAAAAATATCCAGGATACTTGTTATCAGGAAACTTATAAAATAATAAAATACAATTTTTGCTTTGTAGACTACTTTCCTTTTAAAATGAACAATTAATTTAGCACTAAAATTATGAAGAGGTTCATTCATTTTGAAGAAAACATTTTTATGTTTAAAGTTTTTTGTATTGAACTAAAAAAATTCAAAATAATAATTTATTAAAATTATTGGTATGCATTTAAAACTTCAAATTAATTTATTATTTTTCATTACTTTTGACATTATTGCCTACAAATGTAGGTCCATTGTTAAAAAGAGTTCTTTTGTGAGTGTAATGAATTCTCGCATAAATATCACAATTTTTGTGTACTTTCATATAAATAATGTGAAATAGACCACAATCCAAGTTTAGATTTTTAGGCAGAAATTTAAATTAAATTAATTTTAAAGTTGAAATGTAAGAAAGTAATTTCAGCAATTTATTATTATTATTTTTATTTTCTTTTTTATATTTAAGAAAAATTTTTAATTTATTTCCTTCATTTTAAATTACGAAAATATCATTAATTGCCGAAAACAATCACGAAAAATAAGAATCCCGAATTCCAAAATATCCTACATTCAAATTGATCGAATTACATAATTTCTGAGTTATTAAATTGAAGAAAATTCTAAGATTCAAATAAGGACCCCACACAAATCCACCGAGACCTTTTTTTACGTACATTCAATCCTTTCGCATATATTAAAAGTAAATTCCATTGAACGTAAAACAAAGTAAAATTGGAAGTAATTTTTTTTCTTTTTACTAATAATAAAAAATTAAAAAATTTTATTTATAAAATAATAAAATACAGTGTTTGCTTGTAGACAATATTCCTTTTAAAATAAAATAATTATTTAGCTCTAAAAACTGGGAAGACGTGCATTTATTTTTTTAAACAGTTTTGAAGACTAAAGTATTTGGTAATGGGATAAAAAATTTATAAATAATCAATAATTCACTGAAATTTTTTTTTACATTTTAGCTTTAAAATTAATTTCAGGTAATTTTCCTATTTAATATTGAAATTAATATACCCTGCCTCTGTCTATCACATAAATTTTAAAATAGAAATTATGTACCCTGTTTCTTCGTTTTCCTATTGACAACATTGAAATTAAGCATTTTCCCCTGTACAGAGCTTAATCAAACCTCATTTGTGATCTATTTCAGATCATTCCTATGAAAGTACATAAAAATTGTGATATTTATAAGAATTAATTACATTCGATTTATTATTTCTTTATTTATATACCGTGCCAATCTTATTCTCAATCACAGACTGAAGTATAATAAACATTAAACGAAGTTATAATTTTCAAGCATAAGAAGAAGATAAAGTAGATTTTACAATGAAATAAAAAAATTCCGGGTCCTAAATAAAATTCTCGGGTTTATCACGGTTTTTTCTAGTTAAAAAAAATCCCGGGTTTTCCCCAGTCTGATCGACACTGATATTATTTATTCCTATATTGATTTTTCTGTAATGCTTTAATACCCATTTTCTATTAAAAATAATTATTGATTTATATATTAGCTACAAAATAATGAAATTTCAGAATTAGAAAAGAAAAATATCATTACAAAGAAAAGAATTGCCATTTTACACTCTCATGAGTGAAAAATTTAAATTTCGTGAAGAATCTTTTTATATTATAATTTATAAATAATTTTTTATTTATAAATAAAAAATTATTTATAAATTTTTATATAGTTATTTTTATATAATTATTTTATAATAATTTATAAATTATTTTAAACAATAACGATAATAAAACAATAGACCCATTTCTGTAACAGGCTATATGTATAGTGTAAGGCTTTCTCTCCTGTAAATCATTATTTATTTATTTATTAAGTATAGATATACAAGTCATTAAAGGTTTCATGAAGTGTTTATAAGAAATAACAAAGCTGTGATTTTCATAATTCATATACATTCTATTTTCCTTGATAAAATATTATAAATATTGAATATTTAATTCAATGAAAATTTAAGAAAGTATTATAATGCAAAAAGTTTAAAATATTTTGAAAAAAAGTCTTAAAACTTTTGAAAATGGTTTAAAATATTAATGTCGACTATTATAGTTTCATAGTTTTCATGCTTCTTTAAGAAAATATCATTAAAAGAAATGATGAATATTTTTTTGCTGAATTAAAAATATATATAAATTATTATCATTCTAAATTCACAATATTTCAAATCAATTAAACAATCAAATACAAAATGTGAAAACCACTTGAGGCTTGAGAATGATATACATTATCAATCTAACCTCAATTTTTCTTATAAAATATATTCCTTATATTACAAATTTGAAAACCTGTAGTAATTTATACTATATTCCCTATAGATCCTATACTAGAAAATATTCTATAATAATACCTGAAAAACATAATCATCATCTTTTAAAACTTTTTTAGCTTTTTTGAGGTTGTCAAACTTTGTTTGTAAACAAAAGTCGATTTTAACCTCCAAATCCTCCAATTCTCCAAATCTGAAAAAGCTGAATAATCTTGAAAATTGCCCAGTCGCCGAGAATAAGAAATTAGAAGTGAAGAATCGTGCATCCTCGGCTTCAGCGCCGAACCCATCTTCGTGGCTGACCCGAAGCCGCCACCGAAATCAAACGAAGAAGCACGAAAGAGACAGTGAAATCATCCGAACCGACAAATTTTCGTTGCCGCATAGCGTGGAATCAAGTGACGGAGTGGGGACTCACCGACAAGCGGCGTTTACGTGTGTTGCCCCCACACGGGAGTCGTGGTGGGGGCCGCCAGCTCCCACAATCTGTGAACACAGGGATGGATGGATAGATAGATAGACAGACAAACAGATATTATGCAATTGACCATATTTGAACTTGAGGGACGAATCCTTAAGGAACGAAGGTGAGTGTGGGACTGGCCAACAGCCTTACCCACTAAAACGAACTCCTTTATACCTGCCAACCCATGTTCCCGGAATCCGCTTTCGTATTACTTCAGGAACATGGGTTAGAGGCATCCTACACCGTACCTCGGCGTCCTTCTAATGTGTCCAGCTTCAACTTCATGAGGCAAAAGACAGAGCCATGATTAACACATTGTCCGCAGTAGCGCGACAACGTCGCGCAACAGGCTCGTCGGCCTTCGGCATCATGGCTGAGCTTGGCTGGTTACTCTTGTCATCTGTGTGGCTTCCTCGACGGGGCTGCCTCCCTGAATCATAAACATCTCATAGTCCCCAGCAGACGGTCAGTCCAGGGCCTTTCCTCTCGAGCAGCGCAGAGGTAACACTGGGAAATGCTCACGCACTCCGAAGATTTGTGCCCTTCCTTGCCGCACCTCCTATGTGGTTCTAAAAACTCTATGCTCTTTTTATTTTGTTCCGATTATGTCCGTTATTGTCTTTTGTGTTGCTGCCCATCCTTTTGATGATTCTAGGAGTATTGTTTCTTTCTGGACCCACTTCAGAAAAACTGTATTGGTTCATGTGTAGGGAAGAGCTGCTTCACTACCGCTTCTGTGGCTTCCATAGTTAGTTGAGGTTTGGCTAAGTATCCCTGAAATCGATTTTTAGCTATTTGCTACCCCTTTGCCTATATGTCGTTGGCCACTTCGTCACAAATAGTAGACCAACCTCCTTTCTTTGCAACCTTAATAGTTTTCTGTAGCTCTTTCTGAATCTCGGTCAAATTATCCCAAAGAAGGTGCCTCAGAGCAAGGTTGTTCTTCTTTCCCGCTCTCGTATACTTCCTTATTTTTTGGATGCAGTTTTGCCACAGCTGTGCAATTTCATGGTTCCACCAGTACATAGGCCGACATCACTTGAATGATATTGATCTTCTTGAGATTCCATCCACTATCTGCTTGACTTCTGCTGAGAATGCGGGGTTTATCTTTCATCGTAAAAGTGATGTAATTATGGTCGCTAAGGGACTTCTTTTCAGTGACTTCCTCGTCAGCTATTTTCCTTCCAATACCTCCTGTCGCGAGCGTTATGTTGAGAATCGATCCATAGTTGAAACTTTTGAATATTGGCTTTTCTCCTACGTTTATCACCGTGACATCGTGTTGAGCTATCCATTCGGTGACAACTTCTCCTATTTTGCCTGTGAATTTCATGCCCCATTGTGGAGATTTGGCATTAAAGTTGTCCACAATTATTGCCTCTTTCGATCTAGCTCTAATTTCGTTGCCTACTTGTTCTAGGAACTCTGACAGCTCCTCATTATTTCTATTTGGTGAGGCATAGCAGCTGTATATTGTGAAAGATTTCATAGAAGCACAGCAGAAACTTTTACCGCTTCCTTGTGCATCTATGACAATACTTTCGTCCAATATCTTGATGGCTGTGTCTAGTTCGTCATCATATATCCAATCTCTCCTACTTTTTATGGCTCTTTTATTGGGTTCACATAGTACTAGTACTTTGGCTTTTATATCTTTGGCAGTAGCTAGAGCCATATCAACGGCAGAGCGATTCCTAGCGATGTTTATGTGTAGGATTCTCATTTCGACTTGCATGCAACAATGGTATCTCCTTCCTCTTTCCTTTTTCCTTGCGGCCTCCATGCCTATTTGTTTGATGTCCCTCTTTTCCACAGCTAAGACATTAAGTTTTATTCTGGCATTCGGCTGCTCTGTGGCCTTCTTTCCCGCATTTCATGCAGAGTTTGTCTCTATCGGGTCCATTACAATCCGCCCATACGTGACCATGTCCCCAGCACTTAGGGCAGCTGTTGTCTCTAAGTCTTTCGGCTACTCTGCGGGCAGTACAGCCGATTTTTATTCTTACTTTTGTCAACAGTTTATCCGCATCAGACTCACGCATTATTAGCGTCACATTTTGTTGGCTGCCATAGGAAGATCGTAGGGCTCTAACCTCAAGGTCCTCTGTTTTGACATCAATTGCCTTTGATACTGCTTCTCTTATTTCATCGGAAGTGGTCAAATCGTCCGTCCCTCTGCTGTGGAGAACTTTCTTTCTCCTCAGGAGCGATGTAGAGGCTGATGGCACTTTCTCTTTGATTTCTTTTTTGAGCGCCTCCGCCATATTGCCAGTACTCTGGATCATTAGTAGGAGATCACCATGATCACCATTTTTGGTTCTTCGTATACCCTTGACGTCCACCCCGATATCTGTGGGGTATACGGTTTGCTTGACTTATTTTTAGTATGTCGGCGTAGTTCTTGTTTTCCATTTTTACTAAGATGGCATCTTGTTTTGGTCTCTTTATGCTTGTAGACGTTTTTGGCGCGGCGTCTGTTTCGTTTTTGTTTTCAGGTTGAGTCTCGCAGATGTCTCCTACTTTTCTTCCTGACTTTTTTCAATAGGTCTATACACCTCCATTTGAATATCGGTATCGGCAAATATAATTTCCAGCATCCGTATGAAGACAAGCCCCATGACTCCCTCTATATCTGGGATAGCAATTTTTTTTTACTGTTGTGTTGCATGTATTTTTTGTTTCTGCCAGAGACTGGAATAGCAATTTATCATTGCCATCGTATTCACTAGCTAGCTCATCGTGTATAGGGTAGATTATGCTCCTAGTTAGATCTGTAAAGTTCCCTTCCGAATCCGGGAAAGTTAGAGAGTGTAGCATCCTTGCTACTTCACCTGCTTTTTTCCCCTTGATTCGTGAGGCCTTCTCTACCCCCAAACTTTTCTATAGCTGCGTCTATTTTGTTGGAATTCGATCGAAGATTTACATTACATGGTAAAATGTTATCTGAATCACATTGGGCTTCCCATATATGCCCATGCTTAACCTTGAATTTTTGGAAAACTTTTTATTCCCAGTCATCTTCTGTTATTTTTGAGAAATATTCGAATGTTCCATCAAGTTTTAGCTTCCTTTTGCGTGCCTGGAGTTTTTGCACATTCATAGTCCGGATTTTCCCAGGAAGTTTATCATTCTCACTTACGAGATCTTTCTCCATGTCGCTATCTCTGTAGTGGGCCATTTGGGGTCGCTAGAGTAATGTATTTCTGCTTCAAGTGTCAGGGCGTTGCTTATCTCTTACAGCTCCTTCTTGGGATGGTGCATGCCGGAGAGCACCTTTGTCAGATCTTTTGCAAGAGAAATATTTCTTCAATCGCGTCCGTTTGGAAACCTGCATTGGTCTCTTGTCCAGTGACTACCTTTTCAGGCGTACTTCCCTTTCTTTTCCTTTTTGGTGCGTTGGCTTTTGATAAGTTTTGCCTGTTAGTTTCCTTTAGTTCTGTCCAGAGTGGGGGCTGCCATGAAGTTTTTCCAGCGCTTCGTGCGTGGAGGGGCGGGCCGAAATAACTGGGAACGAGTATACCCTCGGAATTCTGTCCTACCCCAGTTCCCTGGCGCCCATTATTCGTTTAACCGATCTCGGCAAACACGGACGGACCGGAACTCGCCCGGGACACTGCAGATTCCGATCTCTGCAGCCACCACGCACTTCCTGATCATGGCCCGAAGGGGCTGGCTCCTGATCCCATACTTTGGCTGACACCTCGGCAGTGCAAGCACACATCAGCCCCTTGCCATGCTGGCGGGCGCCGAACATGTTTCGGGGCACTCCCGGTGGGCCGCAGCAGGAACCGATCGTGGTTTTTTCTCGGTGTGTTCTTCATCCAGTCTGCTTCGCCCGCGAAGCGTTTTTTATTCCCGCCCTACCCTCTACATCTAGCGAGCATTCCCCTTTCCGCTACACGGGGACGCGCCACATATAGGTAGGTACGTTTTTTTACATTCTCATTCTAATGAGAAGGTATTAGTTTTATGTAAAATTGGACTTTGTCGGTTTTCATCAAATCTCCACGTTTTGAGACCTCCTGACTCAGAAAAAACAATTTTTACGAAGGTGTCTGCCTGTCTGTGCGTCTGTCTGTCTGTAGTATCGTGTATATAGTATCGTGTGCACATTTTGAAAATTTGTGAGAACGCTTTTTTTAAAGATTTGAAAATTCTATGTACGGTTATTAGTAGTACGCAAAAAGACGAACAAAATATCTGTTGGAATTTTTGGAAACTCAAAAATTCTCATTTTGACCGCACAAACAATAATGAAAAATAAAAAATTCCATTTTGCTGTCAAACTATGCAACATGCGACAAAAGCTGATTCAACCAAAATTGTGCACCTAAAAAAGATCTACAAATTTTTTATTATTCACTTTTTGATATGACGCGTAGTTTTTGTTTCATTCGTAAAAAACAGTATTGAAAATAGAAAAATTAATTTTTTATACGAATAACACGAGCTACGAAAAAAATGGCAGGAACAAAATTTGTTCAACCAAAGAAGAGGTACAAATTTGTGGTCAATCATGTTCCGATAGGATGTATATTTTTTGTTTCATTCGTGAAAATAACATTGACAGTAAAAAAAATCAAATTTTTGAAAAAACAATGCAAGGTACGTAAACAGACGAATGAACAAAAATTGTGCATTCAAAACAGATTTACAAACTTGGAATCAATTTTTGTTGTAAGAATATATTAAAAATGAAACAAATGAACTTTTTTGAAAAACGGCACAAGCTAGTGTTGAATTTGAGAAATTCAATATTATAAAATTTTGGAAGTCTGAGGTTAACACCTCAGAGCGTATTTTATTAATTTCAAAAAGAGATACAGTACTTGATTAGACTGACCGGCATTACGACTTGCAGCCTTTTGGTTACAAGAATGTTCTAATAGTTTTACAAATTTCGTAGCTTATATACTATCGCCTATTTCGTATGCCCATTAAGTGTTTACTAGTTCTAACTGGTTTTATCTGGTATTAGATATCTCTAATGTATTAGATATCTCTAATTGTACATTCCCAACACCTCCCCTCTTAGAGTGTGCTTTATCGTAGAAATTTTAATGAACTTATAATTTCGAGTTAATAGCTAGATGCAGGTTTCCTTTTAGGAGTTTTAATTCTAATATCGGTGTCAATAATTGGTATCATTTCCCGAAACTCTTGGTGTTGAGTTGGTGCATGATTGCCGAAACTACAATTATTGTAACAATTTCCAAAAATTCTTTTCGTTAGATCTATTAGAGCGTTAAATAATCCTATTTTATATAATACCGAGAAACTGATAAGTCCAATAGAGAGATATTCTAAGTTTTTTAACCATTCTAGCGTGACTTCTTTCCAAGTTTGATTTCGTCGACCTAGTTGTGATGATTGCAATTGTAGTTCTGCATTATCTAAGCTTATGGAAGATTCTTTGAAACTATTCGAATCTACAATATTGGGTAGAGTTATTAATCGTGGTTTTAGTAAATCTATGTTTGATAAATTGTCGGTGTATGAAATGTTATTTACAAAATATCTAGTTGTGTTTCCTATGTCTGAATATAAACTTAATGTTATCCTTGAAGTCATATATTTACATTTATTTCCTTTTAAAATGTATGTACCTGGTTGTAGAGTTCTAGAGTCTATATCTTTCCTAGAGTTACAAAATATGTCAGTTCTAGTATCAGTCGTGTATATGGCTATATATCCGTGTTCAATTGGTATATAAGTTTCTTCTTGGAGTAAAAAGATGACTTCTTTGCATTTTCCTTTTGAGGTTTTACTTATGGTGCTTGAATCGCAAGTATCTTGTTGATAGATAATATAATTAGGTTGGCTTCTCTTGCAGATTTTAAACGTGCTCAGATCCTTACATTCTTTTAATTGTTCCTTTTCTATAGGCACATAGTGATATTTTCCTGTTAGCATATATACATGGTCTACTATTTTATTATAAAAAACATTATCCTTCTTCTTATGTGGAATAGGGATTATACGTTCAATGGTTAATTCATCTTGGTTTAGTAGTGGTACTTTTAATATATATACTAAAGTATCTTGTTTAGTAAATATGCTGATTTCACTAGAATCGATTATTCGTTGATAATTTATTTCCGATCCTTCGTAATGATATCGGGTGTTATGTTCCTTTTCAAATTCCTTAATGGTTTCTTTAACTATTTTTGGCGTGACTAGAGTTGATTCTATAATTGCATGTTTTCCTAAGTTAATTGAATTTAAGGCTGTATTTATGTCCTCATTAAGTTCCATGATGAATGTATTAATTAGCGTGATTTTGTCCTGAAGAATAATATTTCTTCTATTTTCGTCACTTGCTCTTGATAAGTTTCTCATTGCTTGATTTTCAAGTGCTAATCTTGAATTTACTCCTCTAATATCTTGAGATGAATTATCAAGTATTAATTTCAGAATTTTTGTATGATTTGTTAAAACATTTGATATTTTATTATCATTTTCGTAAAGATGGTCTAGTTCTTTATTTATTCCTTCTAAATCATTCTGTGAAAGAGTACCAAAAAGCATTTTAGAGGCATCTCCTATTATATTTAACAAACCTCTTTTAAAGCGTTGTTTACCCATAATATTGTGTAACATGATTTCCTTAGTTTTTAGTCTATTTATTTGTGCCGTTATGCTAAGGATTGTTGGTTTAAAGATACATTCGTTGCAGTTGAAGGATAGAAATTCTTTTATTCTGTTTATTGTATTCATTCTTTCATGAGTATTAGTTAAATTTATTCCGATTATAATTGTCCATTCGTTGTCATATACAATTGCTTTTCCTAATTCTTCTCTGTATAAATTTCCTTTAATTTCTGTTAGTGTTACTTGTGCCTGGCTGAGGTTCACTGTTGTCATTATGAGAATTATCCATGTTATTAATATGATCTTCAGCTCTAACAAAGATTTTTAAATCATCTTTGTGTATTTTACTGTTATTTAATAAAGTGCAATGAGTGTGTCCTACTTCTTTAATTTCATAAGGGCCTAACCATTTTTCACTACCCTTAGTATACCTATGATTTTTCTGTAATACTTTTTCACCTGGCTTAAAATGTTTTTCTTTCAGGGGTTTTGATTGTATTTCTTGGGCTTCTTTTATTTTTCTTCGGGCTTCTTCTAATTTATTTTCATTTAGTAATTTCTGTCGTTCCAATTTTTCGTAATATCGTTTTTCTTCTTCTTCTTCATATATTTCTCTTGCCTTTCGTCCAAAATGTAATTCGTAAGGGGTATATCCAATTATCCGATTGAAAGTCATGTTATAAGTTATAGTTGCTTTATCCAGAGTTTCATCCCAGTCTTCTAAATCACGTGTATGCATTGAGATGTACTCTACAATTTTCTTATGTGACCTTTCATTTTTTCCATTACTCTGTGGATGATGGCTAGTTGTAAAAGTATGCTTAATTCTTAAATCCTTTGTTAGTTGTTTAAAATCTTCTGAAGTAAATTCGGTTCCATTGTCTGTTAATATTTCCTTAGGTTTTCCATTTTTTTTAACCATCCATTCCATACGGCCTTTATTACATTTTTAGTTCCTTTGGTCCTAATAGCCTCTAATGAGATATATCTTGTCAGATAATCTTGAATTACGACGATGTATTCGTTTCCTTGACTGGTGGCTTTAAAAGGGCCCATAAGGTAAATGCTTATCTTATCGTTGGGAGCTTCTGGTATATCTGGTTCGGTGTATGAGCTGTCCATCTTTCCCCATTTGTATTTTTGACAAATAATACAATTTTCTATGAATTCTTCTACGTCTTTAGTGATATTTGGCCAATTAGTGATATTTCTAATTCGTCGAACAGTAATGTCTTTTCCGTAATGACCACCTAATATTCCTTCATGAGCCATCTCTTATAATTTCGTTCTTGTTCGTGTTCTCAATTATTTTTGTCAGGTATATAGTTTGATTTTCTTCGTTCCATGATTTTACTAAAAGTCTTTTGATTTCTTTTTCTTGTAATTCTTCGTAAAATATTCTAATAGTATGTTCGTTTAGTTGTTTTTCAAGGAATTTAGTTAGATTTTCTTCTGTCTCTTGTGGTGACATTTTTATTCTCTTATCTTCTTCATATTCTTGTTTTTTTTATCCATATTTCTTTAATTCTTGTAGGACCGTGTTCATTCCTAATTATCATTTGATTTAATATTTTAGGTTTGAATGTCGTTGTTTTCCTGAAAGTTCCTTGAGTTGCAGGTAAATCTCTAATCCATATTACTTTAGTGTTGGTTCCGAATTTTCGTATAATTCTTTCTATTCGATTTTCTTTTATTTTGTTTTTTAAACCGCATTCTTTTATTATCCAATTAAATCTCTTATCTTTAATTGGTTCCAGAATTCTGGTTAATTCTCCAACCGGTTTTGCGTTAGCCATACTAAAATATCCATTTAATATGGGTTTTGCTGCATTAATTAATTTTATGACTTTATCTAATTTCGCATTGCCTTCCTGAGCTATATTTTCTAATTCTTCCTCGATTTCTTCTCCTATTTCTACTTCAGCTATTCCCTCGGGTCTATCTAGCTTTTTTGTGTCTACTTGTTCCGTTATCCATTCAATTTGTACGTTAGGATTAATTTCTCTTAATGTTTTGACAATCTCTTGTTTCGCTGATATTACTGGACTACCATGTATAATAATTTTCCAATTATAAATTGTATTTCTACTTTCTTTCGTTTTTTCGTTGAATTCCTTTTTTGTCATTCTTGGTTGTAAACAGTTAATTTCATTTGTGTCAAATCGAGAAGATGTTGTAAAGTGAATTTCCCTATCCTTTTGTATTTCCTCTTCTAATTCCTTAGTCAGGGTTCGTATTTCTTCAGGGTCTGGTTTCCTAATTACATCCTCAATTATTTTGTCCATTTCTTCTTGTGTTATCATGACTTTGTCTTGTGGTATTCTTGATAAGGCGTCGGCATTAGTGTTCATTATGCCTTTCTTATAAACTACCTCGAAGTCATATTCTTCAAGTTTGATTCTCCATCTTAGTAGTCGACTTGTAGGGTCTTTTACATTAAATAGCCAAACTAAAGGTTTGTGGTCGGTTACTATTTTAAATTTCCTACCATAAAGAAATTATCTAAAATGTTTCACTGCCCATACTATGGCCAGTAATTCTTTCTCAGTCGTTGTATAATTTTCTTCAGCTTTATTCAGGGTTCTTGATGCAAATGCAATGGGTTTATCTAGCCCAATCTTTCCCTGAGATAACACTGCACCTATTCCTTCGTTCGATGCATCTGTTGTGTGGATGAATTCTTCATTCCAGTTGGGATATTTTAATATTGGGGATGTAGTAAATGCTTTTTTCATTGATTCGAATGAATCATTTTCCTTCTGCGTCCAATTAAAATCTCTTTCTTTCTTTAATAGTTGCTAAATAGTGCTAAATGCAGTTTTCTCTATACTGTCTTTATGCATAGGGATTTGGTGGAATCCGGCTGCTAAATCCAGACAAGAGAAATATTTAGCATTGCCAAGTTGCTCAATGATTTCGTCTATGTTTGGTAGAGGATATTTGTCTAATATCGTTTTTTCATTTAATTTTCTGTAATCCACTACTAGTCTCCATTTTTTCTGACCGCTTGTGTCCATTTTCTTTGGGACCAAAAGAATCGGGGAATTATAAGGAGAAATACTTTCCCTTACAATTCCTTTTGATAAAAGTTCCTTAACTTGTCGAATCATTTCATCTTGTTTAATTGGGGGGTATTGATAATTTTTTGTATTTACTGGGCTTTCATCCGTTGTTCTTATTTCATGAGTTGCTAATCTTGTAATTGGTGCAGGATCGTCGTTTAGAGGGAATATATCATGATATTCTTTTAATAATGTCTCCACTTCTTGTCTCCCCTCATTTATATGTTTTAATCTCGTTTTTTCTAATAATTCGTTAATTCTTTTTTCTGTCTGTTTTGTAATGTTACAATAGTTATCTTTATTATATTTAATCATGTCATTCCATCTTGCTTCTTCAACTTCGTAAAAATTATCAATAGTAGCAGTATTTTCCGATAAGATGGGTTTACGATCCTGTCCCAATCTTGTGATTACCGAAAAGTCTTCCTTAAAATTCACAAAACAAATCATGTCCTTTGATTTCTTCGATGGTTGGGGATGTAATATTTTTGGACCTATTTTCATAGTACCTTTGTCAAGATCAACCGAAAATTTCTGATCGTATAGAAAATTCATTCCTAATAAAATAGGTTCTTTAAATGAATCGTCTTCTCTTATTACTTGAAATACCGATTCCGTACCAAAGGTAGTTAACTTTACTGCGTATTCGAACTTTATTGGGGAATTTCCAATCGTAAGTACATTATGAGGTGCATATCTTTGTAGATTTGTTCCTTTTAATGAGCTTTCTTTGACAATAGACACATTACTACCTGTGTCTATCACACATTCACATGCCTTTAGCTGGTTGAATTTTAAAACCACAATCGGCGTGTCGTGCCTTCGTCATTCTCTAAGTATTGGCTGTAATCTTCTGCTTCGGGGTGTTGGTTGTATTCCTGTCTCTCTTCTTTCTGTCAGGTGAAGTAATCGTCGTTCAGCAGCGATCGGTCTGGTGGACGACTGTTCGGGGCTGATACTTGAAAATTTCTTTGCCTCGGAGGCAATCCTCGTAATTTTCCTCTACAATCTTTTTCTAAATGACTCGTATTTAAACAATGATTGCATTTAAGAGTTGAATTTTGATTTGGTGTTCTTTGAGATGTGTTTTTATTTTCAAATCTTGGCCTTAATTCTCTTTTTATAGGCTGATTCGTTGTTACTTTATTTGCTAATCTCCGTTTTTCTTTTAAAATGATGTTTACCTCTGAAGCCATATTAAACGCTTCATTCAGAGTTTTCGGTTTTTGGGCTCTGATTCTTATTTCGAATTCTTCTCTAATATTTTTCAAAAATGTGCTGACTCCTGTATTTGATTCGATATCATGTCTAATTAGGATCTCAGATAACTCCGTGTTCATGTTGTCGATATACTGCCTGATATTATCTTGAACAGTCATGAATCGTCCAACAAATGACTCGAGGCTCTCCGTATTTCCCATTATGCACATGTCCCTTTTTTTTTGTAATGAGTCCAAGCTCTCTCGTTCACCGAAAAGTGTTCTCAATCTGTCGAATAATTCGGCAAATGTTTTTGTTCCGTCTACGCGAATCGTGTTTGCTGCTTTTTCCTTTAATTTTTCTGCTATAATTGTATGTAATAAAGTAAGTCTCTCAATTTTCTTTGTCTTTTTCTTAGCAATTTTGACCAGGTGAATAAAGTTTTCTAATCCTACTCCTGTGAAATCAGGGATCATTTTACTCGTCTTTGTAAAATCGTATTCTACTTCATTGCTTAATTCCTCATGGTCTGAATCCAAGTTATCTTCCTCCTCCGTCATAAGGTCTCCATCATATCTTCTTGGTTCTTCTAAAGCATTTATTCTTAATTCCATTCTTTCAAGTTTCCTTAAAATTTCTTGAAGTATGTCCCTCTCTACTGGACTTTGTGCTCGTGACGTAGACATTGCTGTGTGGAATTTGTTATCGTCAAGTATGTCAGTAATAGTAGAAGGGGGTGAAGAGTCTGATTCTACTGTCAATGTTTCCCTACTCTCTCTATATGAATTCCACGCCAGTGTGTCGCGTTACAAGGTAAGAAATTTTTAAATTCCGGAAAGTGTGTTTAATACAGATTAATTCGCTGCATCGTTCTACTACAATGCACAGATTAAAATGTAGTGTTTTGATTTTATTAAGGAAAAGTAACACCTGGGCAGATGGAGCGTTACTTTACCCGAATCAAGAGATTTCGCCCGGGCTAATGTGAAATTAACTCTGATTTTACATTAATCTCAAATTTAATCTCTTAGTGATTCGATTTATTTTAAATTTTTCTTCTTTTCTCTTTTAACTTACGTTGCTCTCTTGTACGATGCTGCTTTCTCGTAGAGTGTTTATTCTCTTGATGCTGTGTTGATTCCTTTTTGTAGTTGCTACTGGATTTGCGGTTCTTGCAGATTATCGAGGGCTGGTTCCCTTTGCTGTCTTCTAGACTTGGTAGAGCTTACTGTCCTGTTTAACAAGCCACTTCCACCTGCTTGTGGGTCTCGTTCAAGTTGTTGTAGTAACCAAAGTTACTTTGAGATGACTCTGAGGTGATCGTAAGATCGTAGGTAGATGGGACTGTTGGTTTTCATTTAATGTTATGGAAAACTCCAACTGCAATTCTGAATCTTCAGAAAGGACCGTAGTTTGGCAGATCCCACCGCTGCCACCAATGTTGAATTTGAGAAATTCAATATTATAAAATTTTGGAACTCTGAGTTTAACACCTCAGAGCGTATGTTATTAATTTCAAAACGAGATACAGTACTTGATTAGACTGACCGGCATTACGACCTGCAGCCTTTTGGTTACAAGAATGTTCTAATAGTTTTACAAATTTCGTAGCTTATATACTGTCGCCTATTTCGTATGCCTATTAAGTGTTTACTAGTTCTAACTGGTTTTAGCTGGTATTAGATATCTCTAATGTATTAGATTTCTCTAATTGTACATTCCCAACACTAGAATAACATTTTAACCAATAAAATTTGTCGCCTAAATTATATCATTATTTTTCATTTGAAATCAAATAAAAATTTAGTAATTTTTATATGAAGAACATATAACTCAACATATAAGCTCAAACTTTTTTGTTTCTATCATACGGTGTACAGAACAGAGCGTGAAACGCAAGGTTCAAATGATTTTCAAATCAAATATCGAGCGCGAAGCGCCAGTGTCTGGATGAGAATGTGTTCCTTAAGGTCGATAGAACTTTGAGTAAATAAAGTTCCTTTTCAGTCTAGAATAAAAACAAATTTAACAATCACTTAATATGTAGAGGTTTTGATAATTTTATAATATTTGCAAATAAACTTTTTCTTTTCATCGAAGTCGAACACGAAGTTCAAAAATCTAGAGGAACCGAGTGTAAAGCAGGATGTAAATGCGCTCGAGCGCGTAGCGCGAGGTGAATACATAATCGAGCGCGAAGCGCGAGATAAATATATGATCGAGTGCGAAGCGCGAGATGCAACAGTCGCGCGCCCTAGGCACGCTGAAACTTACACTAACCACATTCGAACTTTAGGGACGAATCCTTAAGGAACGAAGGTGAGTGTCGGACTGACCAACGGCCGTACCGACTAAAATGAACTGCTATATACCTGCCGACTCTTGTACCCCGGAATCCCTTTCGACTTACTTCAGGATCAAGTGTCTTGGACTTCCACACCGTGCTTCGGTGTTCTCCATGCTTACCTGCTTGGTACTTGCAGCTAATCTTCCCTCTACTGCTTCGCGTCGTCTTCGGTAGCAGAGACAAACGTCTCTTCTCGGGCTCGCCGGCCTTCGGCACTGTAAGGGAATCTCGTTTTTTGTTAGACTTTACTTAAAACCTCAGCTGGTTCTCCAGGGGTGCGCGCGTCGTCCTCGGGAGAAGGGACAGGTGCTCTTCTCGGGCTCGTCGGCCTTCGGCACCCTTGGGTAATTTCTACTCTTACTGAGCTTTAGGCTCTTGTTTCTTCTTGGTGCAGAGAACTCTTTCACAGTACCTAGCAACTATGTTCCAGTTGTGTTCTGAGCATAGCATCAGAGCCACAACGTTTTCTGGTGTGATATTTTCACCGAGCTCCTCTTGAGCTGCTTTTCTACTCTCTGCCCATCTGTGGCATTCAAAGAAGGTGTGTTCGACGTCGTCGACAACTGCCCCTGAACAGTAAATACACTGCAGTGTGTCCTTTTTTTGATTTTGTGCAGGTATACATAAAACATTCCGTGCCCACTTAGGAACTGAGTGAGGTAAAAGTTTACTTCCCCGTGTCCACGATCGACTCAGATTCTGACGTCCAGAATGAGCTGTTTAGACCATTATCCTTTTGTCGCAGTTGTCCAGCGCTGGTTCTCACAGAGTTGAACGCGTTTTTAACGTCGAACGTTAATAGAACGCACGCACTCTTCTGCCTATTGTTCCCTTCTCAGGCTTCGCGGGCCTTCTGGACGACTTCGCTGATTGCACGGACGGTAGATTTTCTTTTTCTAAAGCCATGTTGGTTTTTTGCTAACCCACCGGCTGCATCCACTGCTGCTCGCAGTCTGGCTCTTAGTAGCTTTCGTAGACCTTGGCGGCTGTATTCAGCATACATAACGGACGATACGACGAAAATTGTTATACAATATGTTGATGGCTGTATCTACTTCTTCATCATAGATTCAATCCATCCTACTTTCTATGGCTTTGATATTGGGTTCACATAGCGCCAGCACTTCTGCACCCATTTCTTTAGTGCAGCAGCCAGGGCCATGTCCACAGCAAGGCGACTCCTATTAGTATTCATTTGTAGTACTCTCATTATGACTTCCCTGTGTAGTTGGTATATGCGTCCTATTTCTTTGTGCCTTGTGGCCTCCATGTCTATTGGTGTGATGTCCCTCTTTTTCGCATTTTAGGCAGAAAGGTTTGTTCTGGCAATTTGCTACCCTATGTCCTTCCTTTTCACATTTGATACAGAGTTTGTCTCTGTCCGGTCCGCTATATTATGCCCTTACATGGCCCTGTCCCCAGCATTTGGGGCCTTAATCTTTCGGAAATTCTGCGTCGGATTCGCGCATTATTAGCGTCACATTTAGCTGGTAACCATAGGCCGGTCGGAGTGCTCTCACCTCAAAGTCCTCTACTTTAATATCAATTCACTTTCATACAGCTTCTCGGATTTCCTCGGTGGTTGTCACGTCGTCTATTCCCCTGATGTGAAGGACCTTCTTTCTCCTCAGAAGCGTTGTAGAGGCTGCTGGAACTTTCTCTATTGTTTCCTTTCTGAGGTTCTCTACCATATTTCCATTATCAGGAACCATTAGTAGGAGGTCTCCGTTTTTGGGGTTTCTTATGCCTTTGACATTTACTCCGATATCCGCAGGGTCGACAGTTTCTTCAACCGTTTTAAATCGACTTCTTTTTGGACTTATTATTCGTGCACGTTTTTCTACCCTGGTGTCCTTTTCATTTTTATTTTTCAGCTAAGTCTTACGATTTTCTTGTTCTGTTCTTCCTGTATTCTCGTTGACAGGTTTGTACACCTCTATTTGTATATCTGTATCAATAAAGACAAATTCCATCATACGGACGAAAACAAGTCCCATAACGCCCTCTATTTCTGGTAGCGCGATTTTTTCCCTTTTGTCATTTTGCATATAGCGTTTGACTTCTTTTAGGGCCTGAAAAAGCAGTTTATCATTGCCGTCGTATTTGGTCACTAGATCATCGTGCATAGGGTGAAGTATGCTTCTAGTTACCTGCTGGAAGCTTCCTTCCACATCAGGGAAACTCAGGGAGTGTAGCACTCCTGCTACTTCATCTGCCTTCTTGCCTTGCTTTCAAAGACCTGATCCACCTCCAAACTTTCCTATGGCTTGATTTATTTCTACGGAGTTTCATTGAAGATTCACAGTACATGGTAGAAGAATATCTGTCTCCTGCGGTGCATCTCATATATGTCCCTTTTTATACATGGCTTTCTGGAAAATTCCTTCTTTCCAGTCATCATCGGTTCCTGACGAAAAACTCTCGAATGTCTCGTCTTCTTTCAACTCCCTCCTGCATGCTCTCCAAAAACCTCGTTTGATCTGCTTTCATTCTGCTGATTCTTCTACGAAGCATGTGATTTTGTTGTCTTAGTTGATGCACATCGCTTTCTCCCTTTACGGCAAATGCGTTGTCCATCCATTTTTTGAATTCTTTGGGACGAAGAATTTCAGCCTGGAGATTAAGAGCACTGCTTATGTCCAGCATTTCCTTCTTAGGCCTGTACATGCTGAATAGCATATTTGCTAGCCTTTTCGATTGAACGTCTATTTGCTCCATCGCGGAAATAAAAGCACTTTCATTTATTTTGGATTCCATGACGTCCCTTTCAGGTTTGCTACCCTTCCTCTTCCTTTTAGGCGCGTTGGCCTTTGACAAGTCATATGTTATTTTACAACTGTCGTCTCTCCTCAGTTTCGTCACCCGCAGTTTTGTTCGGGATGAGGGGTGCTATGAAGTTTTGCCAGCGCTTCGTGCGTAAAGGGGAGGGCCGAAATAACTGAGTACCCTCGAAACTTTGTCCTAACCCAGTTCCCTGAGGCCCAGCCTTCGTTTAACCGGTTTCGGCAAACACAGACGAACCGGAACTAGCCTGGGGTGCTGCAGGTTCCGATCTCTTCAGCCACCACGCACTTCCTGATCAAGGCCCGAAGGGACTGGCTTCTGATACCATACTGAAGCTGACACCTCGGCAGTGCAAGCACACATAAGACACATGCCATGCCAGCGGACGCCAGACATGGTTCGGGGCACTCCCAGTGGGCCGCAGCAGGAACCGATCGTGTTTTTTTCTCGGTGTGTTCTTCAATCAGTCTGTTTGGCCCGCGAGGCGTATTTTATTTTCGCCTTACCCGCTATATCTAGCTATTTAGCTATATCTAGTTAAAGATTCCCAATGTGGAGGTAGATAGGTAGATAGGTAGATAGGTATATAGGTAGATAGGTAGATAGGTAGATAGGTAGATAGGTATATAGGTAGATAGGTAGATAGGTATATCGGTAGATAGGTAGATAGGTAGATAGATCTTTTTTTTTGAAAGAGAATTGCGTAATACTTTATGCACTGACCACATTCAAACTTTAGGGACGAATCCTTAAGGAACGAAGGTGAGTGTGGAACTGACCAACGCCTTACCCACTAAAACGAACTGCTTTATACCTGCCAACCCATGTTCCCGAAATCCGCTTTCGCATTACTTCAGGAGCATGGGTTATAGGCATCCTACGCCGCACCTCGGAATCCTTCTAATGTGTCCAACTTGGACTTCATGAGGCACCAGATACAGCCATGATGTACGCATCGTCCTCAGCAGGGCGACAACGTCGCGCAACGGGCTTGTCAGCTTTCGACATCATGGCTGGGCTTGGCTGGTTAATGTTGTCATCTGTGTGGCTTCCTCGACGGGGCTGCCGCCCTAAATAATGAACATCTCATAGTCCCCGGCAGTTGCTCAGTCCGGGTCCTTTCTTCTCGAGCAGCGCAGAGGAAACACTGGGGAATGCTCACACAATTTTGATGATTCTAGGAGCGTTGTTATTATATTATCTGGTATAAAGTCCTTACTCGTCACACTTGTCCGTATCCCATCTATTTCTTTTATGAAGGTATGTAACAGGTAGTTTTTTTTATATATATAATATACAGGGTGGCCCAGTACTCAAACAACATTTTTGTATTTTTGAATTCGAACAAAAAAATGGCGTTGAAATTAATTATAAAAAAATGTTGCTAAAGTTAATAATTACCGAGTAAATAGCAATTAAAGATTAACCAATCAGAACCACGCGTTAGAAGGTCGACAGTCCATGTGCCATAGAAAAAAGTGTGTGCATAAACAAGTTCAGTTCGTATAATTTCTCCTCCGTTCGCATTTCCAATATGTTGTGACTCTCTGGTGTAACTTCACACGTCAACGAGATACAACAATCTCAAAAAATATTTTCCACAATCAACCAAATTAGACAACATACTCATTAATTCTGTAAATTCCCTTGAATTTTGTAGAATTTTCGAGAACTCAGTGGAATTCTCCCGAATTCTGAAGAATTCTCTTGAATTCAGCAGAATTTTCTTAATATCAGCGAAATATCCTCTAACTCTGTAGAATTCTTTTGATTTCAGCAGAATTCTTTTGAATTCAGTGGAATTCTCTTGACTTTTGTATCATTCTCGTGAATTCAGTATAATTCTCTTGAATTATTTAAAATTCTCCTGAATTCAGTAGCAGTCTTTTAAGTTCGGCAGCACTCTCTTCAATTCAGCATAATTCTCTTGAGATCAACAGCATTCTCTTGAATAATGTAGAATTCTCCTAAATTCAGGAGAACTTCCTTGAATTGATCATAACTCTCTAGAATTCTGTAAAAATATCTTGTAAATTCAGTAGAATTCTCTTAAATTGTGTATAATTCTTTTAAATTCAGGAGAAATCTCTTGAAATATGTAAAATTCTCTTAAACTTCACTTAATTCTCTTGAATTCGCTAGAATTCTCCTAGGTTTGGCAGAATTCTCTTGAATTTAGTCAAATTATCCTGTTTTCTTTCGAATTTAGCAGAATATTCTTGAAATCAGCAAAATTCTTTCGAATTCGAAAGGATTATCTAGAGTTAGGCAGGATTCCCTTGAACTAATCATAATTATGTGGAATTCTGTGTAAATATCTCGTGAATACCGTAAAATTCTCTTTATTTATGCATTGTCTTAAAATCTGTGTAATTTTCTTGAAGTCTGTAGAATTTTCTTCAATTCAGTAGAATTCTCTTACGTTTGGCAGAAATCTCGTGAGTTGAGCGGAATTCTCTTGAATTTAGTAGAATTCTCTTGAATTCGGCAGAATTCTCGTGCAATCTGTAGAATTCTCTTGAATTGAGTAGAACTCTCTTGATTTCCGTAAAATTATCTTAAATTCTGTAAAAGACTCTTCAATTCTGTAGAATTATCTGGGATTCTGTAGAAACCTCTTGAATTCTGTGAAACCCCCTGGAACACTTTTGAACTCATTATAAATGTTTAAAAACTTCTAAATTCATTAGAATAAGCTTTGATTTATTTTGTATTCATTAGTCTTTCTAATTTGTATGGTTGTGAACGTTGCAAGAAATGTCAATGAAATTCCATTGAAAAAATGCGACACGCAAGAGTCATAATTAAATGCTTGATGATTTCAGTGCAGTACGGAACTCAAGAGAGCTCTACTCAATTCAAGAGAATTCTGGAGATTGCACGAGAATTCTGTCGATCTCAAGAGAATTCTACTGAATTCAAGAGAATTCTGCTCAACTCAAGAGAATTCTGCCAGACGTAAGAGAATTCTACTGAATCGAAGAGAATTCGGCAGACTTCAAGAGAATTATACAGATTTTAAGAGAATGCATAAATAAAGAGAATTCTACGGTGTTCACGAGATATTTATACAGAATTCCAGAGAATTATAATTAATTCAAGGGAATTCTGCCTAACTCTAGAGAATTCTCTTCAATTCGAAAGAATGTTGCTGATTTCAAGAATATTCTGCTGAATTCGAATGAAAACATGATAATTTTACTAAATTCAAGAGAATTCTGCGAAAACTAGGAGAATTCTACTGAATTTAAGAGAATTAAACAAAGTTTAAGAGAATTTTACATATTTCAAGAGAATTCTACTGAATTTATGAGAATTCTGCTGAATTCAAGAGAATTCTGCTGAATTTAAAAGAATTATACACAACTTAAGAGAATTCTACATAATTCAAGAGAATTCCACTGAAATTACGAGATATTTTAACAGAATTCCAGAGAATTAAAAAAACTTCATGAAATCCGGAAAGACACTCCGTATAAATATTATTCAGCAAAATACAATATTGAAACGAATTTTTTTATTTTTTTTCGAAAAATTACTAATTGAAAATGCTTTGTCAAGATTAAAAATAATTTGAGAGTATATTTTTTTCTCAAAATATTTTATTAGATTTTATATATTTTTCTCAAAAAACCAAACTTTGGGTGGGGGTGCTGCCAGTCAGTACTTCCACTCAAGCAAATTTCAGAAATTAAACATATGACCACACCAGAATTATGTGTTTTCTTGCGCTTTTCAAAATTGCAAAAATCAATTTTCTTCAAAGAAAGCATAAAATGAATTATGAGCTTACCATAAATATAATCATATCAGAATTTGGGCCTATTTTTCTGTTTTCCAAAACACTTAACACTTATTTTACTAAATCAACCCGCAAAGGAAACCTGAGGGTGTAAGTACCAAAAAAACGTATATCATAGCTCTAAACTACTTTATAGCTTACTAAAATTTTTTTCGGGACTTACAAAAACAGCCAAAAAAATGTTAAACTAAAAATAGACAGCATAGAAACCTACAATAACATTAGACAGCCTCAACAAACCACACCCAGTACATTTAACGAACCCCATCTCAGCTGCCTTCAAGTTAAATTGTCAAAAAATTAAAAATTAAAAATAAGCACCCCACACACTTTCCCAAGACTCAAGTTTGTATCCCCATCCCTACAATAAACCAACCTTAGTACATTAAACGAACCCCGTCTCGGTTACCTTCCACTAAAGCAGTCGAACTAAGAATAGGCACCTCAGACACCTTCCTAAGAGCCTGGCAGATATCGTCATCTCCACAATAATATTACACATCCCCAAAGAACCACCCTGGTACATTTAACGAACCCAGTCTCAGTTGCCTTCAACTGAAGCAGGCAAAAAAATTTAAAATAAAAAATAGTCATCCCAGGTACCTTGCCAAAACTCTAGCGACCATCGCTGTCCCAAAAATAATATTACGCAGCCTCAGAAAAACACCCCTAGTACATTTAACGAACCCAGTCTCTGATACCTTTATCTAAAGCAGGCACAACAATTTAAAATAAAAAATAGTCATTCTAGATACCTTTTCAAGACTCCAGAAAATATCACTATCCCTACAATAATATCACAGAGCCTCAAAAAACCACCTCTAGTACATTTAATGAACCTCGTCTCAGTTGAACTTAATTGAAGTAGCAAAAAAAATTCAAATTGAATATAGTCACGCCAGGCACTTTTCCAAGACTCTATCAGATATCCTAATTCCTACCATAATATTACACGGCCTTACAAAGCTACCCCTAGTACATTTAGTGAACCCAGTCTCAATTGACTTCGGCTAAAGTAGCCAAAAATCTTTTTAATTCTAAATAATCACCCCACACACTGTCTCAAGACTTTATTAGATATTCCAAACCCTAAAATAATATTTAACAACCCTAAGAAAACCAATCCTTGTATATTTAAAAAAACCCTTCTTAGTTACCTTCAAATAAAGCAGGCAAAAAATTTCAAAATAAAAATAGTCACCGCATACACTTTCCCAAGACCCTAGTTGATATCTTCATCCCTAAAATAATATTCAAAAGCCTTAGAAAAGCACCCCTAGTACATTTAACGAATCCCGTCTCAGCAGCTTTCCACTAAAGCTGCCAACAAATTTCAAAGTAAAAATAGTGACCGTTGACACCTACCCAAGATTCTATTTTATAACGCTATACCTACAATAATATTCGACCACCCCATAAAACCAACTCTAGGACATTCAACAAACCCTTCTCAACTGCATTCAACTAAAACGGGAAAAAAATTTGAAATGAAAAATAGTAATTCCAGGCACCTTGCCAAGGCTTTAGTTTATATCCTCATTCTCACTGTAACTTTTAGAACCCCCAAAAAATTACCCCTAGTACATTTATCAAACCTCACCTCAGCTGCCTGCAACTATAAGAGCCAACAAATTTCTAATTAAAAATAATCACCCGAAAAATCTACCAAAGTCTTCTGAAGGTGTTTGGGGTGATTATTTTTAATTTGCGAAAAACATCCTGGTCGACTAAATTTGACGACACTCTAGTTAAAGCGTTTATCCTATTTTTATGTTCTTTGTCAAAATTTCTTCATAGGGGGTATGTTTGCAGTGAAAAATGTCCCCTAAAAAAATATTTGTTAATTTTTAATACATGCGTATACCAGTGAGAGATGATTGAATGACTAATTTTAGTCACTAATCATCTAACTAGGAATGGATCAGTCCTCATTTGCGCACGTATGTATCATATATTTCCAAGATATATTTTTTATAAAAGTTTCATTTGAGAAAGAACAGTGGTCGCCTAAGCTTGACGACACTAATTACTAAGTTTGTTAATTATTAAAAAGTCATTACAAGGTAATTCTTTTTTAAGCGTTATTTTTTGTCTAGGCAGAGCACCGTGGTCGAATGAGTTTGATGACATCTTTTATTATGTTCGCTAAGTAAAGAAACCTCATTACAAGGCAATAAAATCATCTCTGCATGTACGTCATCAGAGGGATTTTTGCAGGCGTATGTTTGCACTTTAGAATGCACCCGAAAAAAGTAACTTGGTACTTTTTGTTACACGCGTCCACTGAAATCATCAAGCATGTAATTGTGACTCTTGCGTGTCGCCTTTTTTCAATAGAATTTCATTGACAGTTCCTGTAACGTTCACAACAATAAAAATTTAAAAAACTAATAAATTCAAAATAAAGCAAAGCTCATTCTAATGAATTTAGAAGTTTTTAAACATTTGTCATGAGTTCAAAAGTGTTCAAGGGAATTTGACAGAATTTAAGATAATTCTGCTCAACTCACGAAAATTCTGCCAAACGTAAGAGAATTCTACTGACTTGAAGAAAATTCGACAGACTTCAAGAGAATTATACAGATTTTAAGAGAATTCATAAATAAATAGAATTCTACGGTATTCACGAGATATTTATACAGAATTCCACAGAATTATGATTAATTCAAGGGAATTCTTCCTGACTAGAGAATTCTTTTAAATTCGAAAGAATTTTGCTGATTTCAAAAATATTCTGCTAAATTCGAAACAAAACAGGATAATTAGACTAAATTCAAAAGAATGCTGCCAAACCTAGGAGAATTCTACTGAATTTGAGAGAATTAAACAAAGTTTAAGAGAATTTTACATATTTCAAGAAAATTCTCCTGAATTTAAAAGAATTAAACACAATTTAAGAGAATTCTACATATATACAAGAGAATTCTACTGAATTTACGAGATATTTTTACAGAATTCCAGAGAATTATGATAAATTCAAGGAAATTCTACTGAATTCAGGAGAATTCTACATTATTCAAGAGAATGCTGTTGATCTCAAAAGAATTCTGCCGAACGTTAGAGAATTCTGCTGAATTGAAGAGAGTGCTGCCGAACTCAAAAGAGTGCTGCTGAATTAAAGAGAATTTTACATAATTCAAGAGAATTATACTGAATTCATGAAAATGATACAAAATTCAAGAGAATTCCACTGAATTCAAAAGAATTCTGCTGAAATCAAAAGAATTCTACAGAGTTAGAGAGAATTTCGCTGAATTCAAGAGAATTCTTCATAATTCAGGAGAATTCCACTGAGTTCTCGAAAATTCTACAAAATTCAAGGGAATTTACAGAATTCATGAGAATGTTGTCTAATTTGGTTGATTGTGGACAATATTTTTTGCAATTTTTGTATCTCGTTGACGTGTGAAGTTACACCAGAGAGTCACAACCTACTGGAAAAGCGAACGTAGGAGAAATTATACGAACTGAACTTGTTTATGCACACACTTTTGTCGATTGCACATGGACTGTCGACCTTCTAATGCGTGCTTCTGATTGGTTAATCTTTAATTGTTAATTATTCGGTAATTATTAACCTTAGCAAAATTTTTGTATAATTATTTTCGACGCTATTTTTTTGTTAAAATTCAAAAATACAAAAATGTTCTTTGAGTAGTGGGACACCCTGTATATAATATATAATATAATATATAATATAATATTTAATATAATATATAATATAATATATACTATAATATATAATATAATATATAATATAAAATATAATCTGGCTTTAAATTAATTTTTCTTTCTTAATGTTTCCTTGATATTTTTTTATTCTGAAGGGGTCTGTACCAAACGGGGGCCGCATACAACAACTGGGAGTGAACCACGCTTACTCTTGTCCGTCTCTTGGATGCTCTTGGTCCTCTGATGTTTGGCATTAATCCAGGTAGTGCTGTCATTGTCCACTCTGCTTTACACGAAGTTACGTTTATGCGCTCGCCGAATGTCAGTTTGGTATCGATCCATACTCCTAGCGGTTTTATGTCTTTGCTTGGAAAAATTGTGCCTAGAACCGATCCTTGTGGAACCCCGTTATTTACCACCCTTTCCTTTTCTTCGCCTTCTGCCTCGATTAGCATTACTCTGTCCGAGAAGTAGGACGCTATGAGACTGATTAGGTTTTCATTTATTCCTCTTCTTCTCAGCTTATCGAGAATAACCTGCCATGATGCGCTGTTAAACGCGTTCCTTACGTCGATGGTAATGACTGCGCATGAGCGCCTGCATTGCCTAGAGTAGTCCGCTGCTTGTTCAGCTACACCCACTACCTCCTTGATGGCATCTACTGTCTGTCGACCTTTCTTGAAGCCAAATTGATTCAGGGGTAGACCACCAGTGCGATTGAGCTGTTTTTTGAGCCTACTCAGTATTAATTGTTCATACAATTTTCCCTTCAAGATCCAGAAGACAGATCGACCTGTAAGAGCTAGGTTTCTCTACCGGTTTATCGCCGCCTTTCAACAAAACTAGTCTCGCCCTTCTCCATTTCTTCGGGAATTCTGCTCTACCCGCTAGCGTGTTGTACGTTCTGAGCACATATTGCGGCCTGGTCTGAGCTACTCGTTTAATGACTTCTGGCGGTATCTTGCCTGGGCCTGGAGGCTTATGCGATTTCATTTTCTTGCTCGCCATTCTAAGTTCATCCTCCGTGAAATCAGTAAATACCGCTGATATCGCGTAGCTGAAGATTACAGGGTCGTGGATGAGGAAAAGGTGGTCCGTCACACCTTTCACCGTTTGCATGGTCATTAGTGTGGATTTCCCAAAAGTCTGTTTCTGATGATTTGGTAACCTCTTTCCCATATGTCGCTGTCGACTTCGTCGCACACTACTAGCCAGCTGTTTCTTTTCGATGCTTTGATGGCCCTTTGGAGATCTTTTTGCCTCTTTTTAAACTCGCTCCACAGAATGTTTTTCTGAAATAAGGGTACGTAGATAGATAGACAGACATACAGACAGATAGACAGAATCTAAATGTTATGTATATTTATAAAAAGAAAACTTAAATATACTCTAAAGATACATTTTGAATTGAAAATTGCATAAAAAAATTATTATATATATATATATATATATATATATATATATATGTAATTAAATAGATATAGATAGATAGACAGAATAATAGATAGATAGACAGATAGACCAATAGATAGGTTGGCAGATAGATAAATAGACATATATATATAAAAGTTTGTCATAAGGACAACCGCAGGATTTCGCCGGGAGCGGGTGCTAATCTGAAAAATTGCACCCGCTCCCAGCGAAATCGCGGTAAAATTTCAGCTGTAACCACGTCTCACGACCGTGAGATAGGTGGTTACAGTCTGCGACGAACTCAATACGATGATCCGGCAAAAGTCTCGTGCACCCTGAGGACACGGAGCGACCCAAGGACGACCGCCTTCTGCATTTTCCCCGCAAGTGTCTCAGCATTTTTTTGACACGCAGGGATGCTTTTCAGGCTATTAACCAGTGAAACCTTGGCACTTCCAAGAGCGCCGATGATCAAGACGATTAGCTTAACAGAATATTCCGGGTATAACCGTCGCAACTCTCTTATAAGGTCTTTATACCTCTCTTTCTTTTCTTTCTCCTTGGCTGTGACGTTTTTGTCAGCTGGTGCCGAAAATTCGATAACGAAAATGGTTCGTTTCGCGAAGTCAAGGAGAACTATGTCAGGACTCGAGTGCGCAACAGAAGCAATTGTCGAGAATATGAAGTTCCAGTATATGCGGCACTTCTCATTTTCGACAATTGACTCTATTTCTCTAGGAGCGTTTAGCGGAGAGGTATTTGGGCTAATGCCATAAGAGTGACAGAGATGGTAATAAAGCACTCTTAGTGCCGCATTGTGCCTTTGGATGTAGGTCGTTCCCGCATGAGTTGGACAACTAGATAGTATGTGTCCTAGATGCTCGGGGTGTGCATGACACGCTCTGCAACTATCATCGGGAATGTCTTGGCTCAAAATGTGGCGACGGTATGCTAGAGTGGAAATGACACCGTCTTGACATGCCAAAATGAAGCCCTCCGTGCCCGACTTCAATCCGGGTGATCTAAGGAAAGCAAACGTTAGCTCATACGACATCGACTGATCTTCCACATTTCTGTGGAAGATGCCGTGCATCCTCTTGTCGAGGAGCTGTTCGTGGAAGTTTTTCTCCTGTGCTTTCTTAATCCGGGCCTTCAGGAGTGAGTATTCAAGATGGATAAGATTTGATGCATTTTGCTCACCCCTAATATTGAAGTCAAGGCCGAGTGTTTCAGCAGCCTCCTCCGCTGCTTTGTACAGAAACGCCCCTTTTCCCCACTTCTTCGTGTTTCCTGACCATTTTAAGAAGAGGGCCTTGTCCATTTGCAACTATATGTGCTGTACCCAGAATGAGTCTGTTGTGAAGACATTCAAGATTCAGTATTCCGCGACCACCTAGGCGGCGTGAGATGTAAAGTCGCGGAACAGAAGACTTAAGGTGCATGCTCTTGTTCATGTGCAAAACCTTTCGCGTCCCGATATCAAGGGATCTGAGCTCGTCCTTCGTCCATGCAACCACTCCAAATGAATAGAGTACCACCGGGACGGCAAGCATGTTCGTTGCAGATACTTTGTTTCTCGCCGACAGTTCGGAAGACCAAATCTGCCGGACGAGACGCTTGTATCTGCATCGGAGAGTATCCTTTATAGATGTCGCGTCCTGAATGCGGCTCTGTGGCACGCCCAGGTATGTATAGGTCTCTCCAGCGCAAAGGTGTCGTATAGCGCTTCTGTCAACGAGCTCAGGATCTTCGGGGATGCCATTAAGTTTTCCTTTCTTCAAATTAACCTTGGCGCATTTCTCTAACCCGAATACTATTCCAATCTCTTGAGTGTACTCTTTGACAATTTTCAGAGCTAGATGTAGTTTCTCTTGATTCCTAGCATAGATCTTAAGATCATCCATGTAAAATACATGAGTGACCTAATGCTTTCGGTTTCCAGGTTTTCCGCAGAGATACCCTTCGGAATGGCGAAGTGCGAGAGATAGTGGCAATAATGTGAGGCAAAAGAGGAGAGGGCTCATAGTGTCGCCCTGAAATACACCTCTCTGAAAGGTGATACTGTTAGTGATCACACGATGTTTTCCAGATGAGATAGTAAATCTGGTTTTCCAAAGCGGCATTAATGTCTCTATGCACCTCACGATGTGTGAATGAACCTTTAGGCTTTCCAACAGACAGATGATAAGTCTATGGGAGGTTGAATCGAAAGCTTTCCGGTAATCAATCCAGGCCATCGATAGAAATCGCTGATAGTATGCTGCGTCTTTACAGACACATCTATCGATGAGCAAGTTCTCCCGACATCCCGCTACGCCTTTCTTTGAGCCACGTTGTTCATACATCTTTCGCCATACAGGTCCAATTGTCCGAACAATCCTATCATTTAGGATAGCTGTGAAGATCTTATACAGTGTGTTCAGACAAGTTATTGGCCTGTAATTATTAGGGTCAGCTAAGTTGCCCGTCTTCGGCAGGAGCACTGTGCGCCCTTCCACCAACCACCCCGGAATAGGCTCTTCCGACTTTAGATATGAGGTAAAAATTCGGGCCAGATGCTGGTGGGTTGAAGGAAACTTCTTCCACCAGAAGGTCTTGATGCCATCTGGTCCCGGAGCGGAATAGTTCTTCATGCCTCTTAATACGTTTTTCACCTCCTCGGTAGTGATAGGTGGGCATTCCTCCTCAGCTGTGATGAGGGCATTGCACAGCTCCTTGAAGCTGTTTATGTTCTTTGAGCCTTCTTTAAGTGGATGTTGGACTTCGTAGACTTCTCTCCAAAATGCTTCGACCTCCTCTGGTTTGGGCGGATGGTCGACAGTAACTGGAGGGTCTTGGAAGAGTCGAGATGGGTCAGACGAAAACTGTTGATTTTCTCTGTCCCACCTCTCTCTCCGCTCTAGACTTCTCCTAGCGTCAGATAGTACTAGTATTCTGTCAACAATATGCTGCCTGATGGCCAGTAGCTTTGACTTGTTGATTGTGTGATGACGGATCCGCAGTTCGCGCGTGAACTGTCGAACCTTGGCGGTGAAAGTCCTGCCAGATGTTATGTAGTCAATCACACACTGAATGCGGGACGCGTACTGTCTTGCCCAGCCTATCTTTGTGCTAAGTTGATGCATTCGTCTTTTGTTCTTATGATCAACCGTTGGTTTTGTTTTACGGTTTGCATCTACCAAAGTTCTCGCTGAATTGTACACACTACAATCGATAGTCCAGAGGTCGGATTCTTCGGAAAAATCTCCACGAAGCTCATCATCCAGTTCAGTCAGATCTTTGGGCTTGGGAGAAACCTGAATGTTGATGTTTCTCCGGGTCTTGAAGCATCGTTCTCCCTCTATTGGATGCCTGTTCGAGGCTGGTCTCAGTGTCAGGGGCCATACTGGTATCATAGCACTCCAGCAGGTCGGCCCTGAGTCGATCCGTCCACTCAAAAGTAACGAGATTCCGCCGGTCAATCGCATTGACTCCGTCTTGATTGGCTCCCCCAACTCTAGGGTAGTCGGCATTGTTGTCCGACCCATTGTCGGGAGCCCAGCGCGTTCGATTGTTTTGAACCGCACCTCCTACAACTATGTTTGGTGTTGTCATTGTTGTTCCCACGAGCAGCTAGGGAAAAGGGTTAGTCCATCCTTGTAGAGCCCCGCGTGCAAGGATAAGGCTGATACTATGAGAGGTCGCCCGGTATCCCAGAGTCACCGTTTGAGACACCACACCCAGGTGCATTCAGCTTTCGGCACGGTTGTTACGCCTCCGCTTGGGGGTTATTCCTTCGGGACCATCCCTGGACAATTGTCCGCGACTGCTTATTAATTATTGTAACCATATTCAGCAGAAACCCTTGGTACAGGGACCCTCTATCCGCAACCCGAGGACGCGTTCGGTGGCTTTGTCATAGGCCCTTCGGTT
>CAKNYM010015718.1:0-18476 GCA_932195095.1 Andricus curvator | reverse complement strand
AAGGCGTTATCCGTCGACGATGCGTTTGAAGTCGCCTTCAGCGCACGTCATCGATAAGTATTATATTTTTTTAAAAGTTTTTAATGTTGCAAGAAAAACTATTGCGATTACTCTGTGACCTTTTAACTCAAAATTTCACGTACAATCCGAATTTCAACAAGTGAAATGTTAATCTTTCTTTTTTAATGAGTTTTTCTTGCATGATACGGAGAGGATACGATGTCGATACTATAAGGATACGCTGTAGCGTATCCGCTCCGTTCGTTCGGTCCGCCAGGGTACAACTGTGCAAGTTGTTGGCCACAGGCACAACTGTGCACTGGCCATCTGTGCACGTTTACATTTCGACGTGCACAGTTGGGAGTCTCCCATCTGTGCACGTGAACTGTTCCTAGGGTACCATCTGTGCACGTCTAAATTTTGACGTGCACAGTTGGAAGTCTTCAATCTGTGCACGCTAACCGTCCATAGGGATACTACCAACTGTGCACGTGCACAGATGGAATACTCCCAAGTGTGCACGTGCACAGATGGAAGACTCCCAACTGTGCACGTCTCAATTTGCAAGGGGTTCAACTGTGCACGTCGAGGGCCGGTTATATAACTGTGCACGTTGTTGGCCACTGTTACAACTGTGCACGT
Source organism: Andricus curvator (assembly GCA_932195095.1). NCBI lineage: Eukaryota > Metazoa > Arthropoda > Insecta > Hymenoptera > Cynipidae > Andricus > Andricus curvator. Next base: position 17,834 of record CAKNYM010015718.1, on the reverse strand, counting down.
GCCCAGATGGGACACTCTAATTGTCAATTAATAGGATTAGACTTTATTGAAAGTCTACGTACCCGGATGGTGCCCTCCCAACTGTGCACGTCTCAATGAATAAGATAAGATGCTTAAATTACAAGCCGCGTGCACATATAGGAGACTCACAACTGTACGCGTATCAATTAATAGGATCAGACTTTTCAATTAAATGTCTACGTGCACAGATGGTAACCTCCCAACTGTACACGTTTTGATTAAGGCGATCAGATTTTCAACTTATAGTCCACGTGTACAGATGGTACTCTCCCAACTGTGCACGTCTCAATTAATACGATTGAGTGATGAGTCTTAAAAGTGGATTCCACAGATTCCATACTCTAAATAAGCAGTCTGGCAATTCCAAATCAGGGATGGGTACGTATGATACATCATGTTTATTACATGGTTTTGTAGACAACTACGTATGATAACGTGTTGAGCATTCTACACATGATTTTACGTTTGATCATGTGACCAAAGAAGCACGAATTTTAAATTCAGTATTCTCAAAATATACAACTGTCAACAGAAGCAGTCAATATGAAACAAAAATAATTATTATGTGTTTTTATTTATCATTTCTATGAAAAATTTGATTAATTTTTTGGAAGTGAGAATATGTTTTAAACATTTGTCTGTATTATTATTGGTAGTATTCATTGATTTCAAATAGACCCGCGCTTTTCGCTACATGCGCAGTTAAAAAAATCGTTTCGCCGAGTTTCCACAGATTCTTTTCAATACCAGCAGATGGCGGCAGGCGTCGATTGGCGTAAAGAAATATATATTTTGCGTGCAAAAATATCAAGGAAATCTACGGGATGAACTTTTAGTACACTAAAATAATGATGTCGTGGGGAATTTAGCATTTTGTGATTGCTAAACAAACGTGCAAAGTAGCATTTCTTACGCACGTATAACAAAAAAATCTTTATTACAAGTCACTTGACGCGGAATTCAGTAAGCTTTCCAACGGGATTTTAAACAGTTTCTCACTTCTTTTTTTGAACAAATAATTACGATTCAAAGTCAGCAGTAATTTTTAGTATTACTCTCCCGAGTTCAGGCACAGGAAAGATTATCATGAAATATATGTACTTTTTACATTAGGACCAATTTAGTGGGACGATGGTCGTGGGGGTTAAGGCGCAGGCTTTGAACCCACTCCGTCGGTTTGCGGGTTCGATTCCTGCCTCGCACTCTGCAAGAGCCTCGGCGGCCCATGCGGTCAACACTGGCCTGGCAAGGAAGTTGTTCATGTCCGGAGGGTCGTGGGACCGGTACTTCTGGAGAAAAAGGTTCTTTAAGTACTTAAAGCTGTTGCTCTTAGTGGTTCGGAACCCACCTTAAACTGTAGGTCCCCCTCCCACCACCATGAAAGTGTGTGGGGTGTGTGTAAAGGAATAGGGAAGAGATACAAGAAAAATGTAAACCCTTAGGGGACACATTAGAAGCTTCCATTCCATTAGGACCAATTGGGACAAAAAATAAGAGAGAAAAAACGGCGGGGTTTTTGAGTACATTGAGCTTGAATATTTTCATGAAAAGCACCGTCATTCTGTCAAAATTGAATTTTTTTCAAAAATTTTCCCCGAGCTTCGAGGGAAGACTAGAAGTCCTATTACAATCAGAAATAAGAAGGTGAACATCTATATTACACTTGGCAAATTATTCTGCGACTTGAGCATGGACTGCCTGCCAGATTTGAAATAAATTCAATTCAGCAATCCGGCTTAATTCCAACATCATGAACTACAATTTATTCGGATTGCCGAGTTCATTTTCAACTGGTTTTAGTTCAGATGTCCAAAAAAACTTTTCAAAGCACGCACTAAGTCCTTAGGTCAGATCGGTTCAATTTGGACATTATGTGACTGTGTCATCTATTCGAATTTCTGAGTCCATTCAAATTAATCTCAGTTCAGATTTCTGAAACGATCTTTCCAGTTCAAAATTAAAATCCTATACAATAAGGAATCCGACTTTAAATGAAGATAGGAAGAATTATGTTCTAAAATGCATTCGAACAGATCATAGTTGACATAAAGTAATTATTAATTTAATAAATGCCATTATTTATGGTATGTCAGTTAATTTTAACAATTACAGTAAAAAAGTTAGAATAAATAATGTCAGCATATTGAGCAACAAAAGGGACACACACACACTCCCTCTCTCTTTCCATCTATCTAATAGTTCATGAAAAGGATTAAGCTGAGTCATGTTGACTCAAATGTTGGTTAATCAGCATTGCGCAACTTTTCAATGATTTCAAACAGTTTTGAACCTCACTCTATGTCTCCGAAGGGTGAAATCAGCTTTTTGCCTATGTTACGCCTTCTGTAGTCTTTTTTTTTTGTTTTCTGTAGTCCTTCTGATGAAAACATCGAAGTTTCACTTGGCCGAAAATTTCGACATAAATTAAAACAAAATAATAAAATGAAAATTGAAATATTTGTAACATGTTTTCTTGGATTGTCGCTTTCAGTTAAGAGGTGAGTAAAAAGTTCATGGGACTCAATTTTTTTGCATGAGAAACCTAAAAAATACGCTTTGAGACTAACCGACGTGCACAGATGGGCTTGTGCACAGTTGCTCCGTGCACAGTTGTCCGTCACCCTTGGGCTGTGATGCAAACTCCCACCATACGTTGTGGGGGAGCCAAACATCAATGACGGAGGGAGAGATTTAATCGAATACCTAGCGGGCACTGAGCTGGAGATTCTGAATCGGGGTCATACTCCCACATTTCAGATTCAAAATAGGAGTGAGGTTCTCGATTTGACTCTATGCTCAGATGAACTGAGACGCAAGGTAGTGGGCTGGAGAGTCTCCGACGAGCTGTCTCTCTTGGACCACAAATATATCTTGTTCCGGTTAACCCTAGGAAATCTGGCGGAAATAGCGAGGCTCCTGAGTTTTCCCAAGACAGACATAAGGACAGTGGTTCAGATGCTCACAGGGCACAACCACCTGAACTATCATATGCACAAAATGGGGTATAACCTCACGACAGGGTGCAGGAAATGTGGCAGGGATGATGAAAAATCCCTGTATGTCTGATGTCAGTGCCCGGTCCATTTTATGATCCCTGAGGAAATTATAACATGATCAGTGATTGACATACCAGGCTTCAACAAGAGATCTGGGATCAACTATTGACAGCGAATAATTATGGGTGTGTCACAGTAGGCTTTCTAGCTTGAGCGCCACGGGGGCTCAATCGGAGATACCCGCCCGCTTTTAAACTGTTATTTTGACTCACTTGCTAGTATCATCAATAAAGCCTTTTGTTTAACTGTTCCAAGGCAAACAGCAGAATTTGAACACAACATTCGTTAAATTAAAAGTAAGGTAGCAAATAAAATCGTCAGAAATTCCTTTAAATTTAAAATACTATTAGGAACGAAAAACTAATTAATTGAGAAGTTGAAAACAATAGTCTTTGGAAAATGGTAGAGTGCCTTACTAAGAAAAATACAAATATATTATTTCTACACTCCATGGTAAAAATGGCTTAGTAATTGCAGACGATGATAAAGCTAATACTTTAGCAGTTCATTATGAATCAGTCAATTATATTATAAAAATATTGGGTACGATGATACTGGAGGGCGAACCAATGCTAAATGTAATCAGATTTATAATGAAATAGTAGACAAGAATGACGTAAATCTAGTCACGCCATGCGAAATCCAAAAAGCTATCAGCAGGACCAAAATATAATTCTCAAACACCTGCCAAAAAAGGTATTGGTTCAATTCACATATATTTTAGTGCCAGCTTAATGTTGGCATATTTTCCAAATCTATGGAAGACTGCTAATGTCTTGCCTTTTTATAAACTAGGAAAGGATAATTACACTCCAGCCAGTTATCGACCTATGTATCAGCTTTTTACCCACACTTGGTAAACTTTTTGGAAAAATCATCAATAATAGAATTAACAGTTATGATTTTTGTGAATAGCATACTAATATCAAAAAAATTTGCACTCAGAAACAAAATAAATAGAGTTCAACAACTTATTAGATTCACAAATTTTATCAGTACTAATGCTAATAAAAATATGTCAACAGCAATGTTATTAATAGATTTAAAAAAAGCCTTTGGCATCAAGGGCTAATCCATAAGTTAGATAAATATAAAATACCAATATATCTTATCAACATTATACAAAACTATTTGAATAATAGGAAATTTATCGTCACAGTTAATGGAAAGTTTTCTAAATATTCTAAACATGAGCTCGCCTTAATCAGATTACAAAAATATGCGGATACCATATCTGTCTACTTCAATAAGTGGAAACTCAAAGTCAATATAGATAAGACAGGATTAATTAATTTTATTTTCACGTAAAGGTAGAAAGGAAAAGATCCCTGACTTTTATATGTCTAATAAGTTAATTAAACTCAAGTTTGAAGTCAAACCTTGGCCTAATGTTACATATCAAACTCCATTAAAAAAAAAATATTAAGAATATTCGAAGGAAAGTTCACGGATTGATGGGAATCTTAAATCGTTTAATAAAAAAGATAAGTTTACTGAGCATTACGAATAAATTTGTATTATACAACTTAATCATTAAGCCGATAATGCTCTATGCAATACTGGAATGGAGCTGCACCTACCGGTCTAATATTCTAAATTTAAAAAGATTACAAAATAAATGCTCTAGAATGATAGCAGATACACACTTTAGAGAGAGAAATACAGATATACATACATGACTTGGAATTCAACTTCTTGAAAGAGAAATATTTGAAACAAGACCGAAGTTTTACAAAACTCAAATAAACATATTTAGTAGGGACGGAGCTCCGTGTAAAATGAAATACAAAAGGCCTCATCATTTATTATTGATAGAGTAATAAAATGCCCCACCTCAGCATCTTTAGTTTTTAATGTGTCATTTAGTTTGCAAGCACCCCAGTAAAAAGAAACTAATTGGGACGAATTGAGAAGAATTCGCCGGGAGCCCCCGTGAATCTTGCTTTGCAACAATCTCGAATTGGAGATGGTGGTGAATTCGTGTAAATTCGTGAAAAGTAGTAAAGTCTTCAAATATTCTATTCGCCCGAATTCAGCGAAAATTTTTTAGTGGATCTAATTCATTTGAATGCGTCAGCACGAATTGTTTTCAGTGTCCGCCAATTCATTTTAATTCGCGAGATTTTAAGTCAAGCCCCAATTCGCCAGAATTCGCCAGCGCGAATACAGTTAAAGACTGGCCTATTCAATCGAATTCGTAAGCTACAACCAACGCGCTCGGCATAAAGGATCCGTTGTACATAAATATCAATGAGTCCCGTAGCTCAGTGGTCGCCCTCTGGACTTTATACACTTGAGATCGCTGGTTCGAGTCTCGAGGCATGAAATTTTTATTATTTTTTCCGAAATGACCTCGACCACGAATTAAGGCGAATTGACACGCATTCAATTCGCTATGGCCCAATTTGTTTCAACGAATCAGAAAGCAGAACTCGGGCGAATTTAAACGTGTTAATTCACCGCAATCCTCCCGAATTATTTTTTCTTACTGGGAATACATCACATTTCCAAATAGGTTTTTTGCCATTTTTTACACAATGAAATAATTATTCTCAGCGAAAGCTACATCAACAATAAGATTACTATGAAAATAATCATATATATGAATAGGCCAAATTTAAATTCGTCGCACATGGTACTTAGTATTAAATGTATCAATAAGTAGCCAATTTTTTCTGTAATTGTTGTAACTGCTTACTTTTTGATTATCAATAAAGAGAATTTTAAACGAACCACGAATTAACCTTGCCATTGCATAGGCTCGCTGTTTTTGAAGTCTGAATTATTACTTAATATTTCGGATGTTTTTTAAATTTTTGATAGCGGTGTCATCAAGAAATAATGAATAATTTGATTATTTATTGTTTTTCACAAATCATGGAAAAAATAAAAAAAAATAAACTCATTTGTGATTGATTCTAAACCAGTCTATTCAGATTATTATATTTTTCAAATAATAAAAGAAATAACCCAAAAAATGATACATTTCTAAAAATAGCTAATATTTAAAAATATTCTTTGTATGAAATTTGAATGGAAAGATTTTTTTTCGACAAATTGAGGTAAAAATTGTTTGGCCTCAATTATTATTGTTGTTGTCTTGTAAGGCTGGTCCATTAAAGTCCCGTAGAACTGCAGTTAAAACCTATTGTACTCTGCCTTTTTTTATTTTAAAACTCCGGTGAAACAGAGGTCTATAACCGGGTCATCTTTGTTGCTAAAGTATCATTTAAGTCCTTCAGCATGAACCGGCAGACAAAACTCCACTTCACTGGGTATGAACCTGTGAAAATTTTTTCTTTACTAAGGTGCGCCTGAAGTCACTGTATGAATTTAATCACAAACAGTAATAACCCGCGGTTGCACCCGACTTTATTAAAAGTACTCGTATTTGCCTGGGTATTTGGCCAGGGGAGAGGGAAACTGCAGAAAACCACCTTCTGAATTCAGATGGTTTTTCGACACTCGAGTTTGTAGGCAGACATTGGACCCTTCCTATCGAATGCATATAATCATCCTCGGCGTCAAACTTCACGCTCGACATTAGTTAAAACGCAACGAATATACAACCCAGTCGTACGTCGCACATGGTCACCCATCCGAGCGCTATATGCGCTAGAATTGGCTTGACATCTGGATGCTTCCCGAGCCGAGAATTCATCTCGCAGCTAATGAAAATGAAATCTGCGTTTCTAATAATAATTTAATGCACCGAAATCAGAGCATAAAAAAAAATTCACAAATCAAAATCAGATTTTCAAACTAACACTTTTCCGGCGCATTAAAGACAATTACATAACAGAGGAAAAAGAGGGAGAAAAAAGAAAGAGTCAACCACAACCAATCTCTTACTCTTTCCTTTTTCTTTCTCCGTCTTTTTCATGCTACTATAGGACAGACATGATTTTTTCTTTTCGCCAGGTTTTTTCAGGAAGTGTGCCAGTTTAGAGAGTTAGGCTGGAAACTCATGCAAATGAATGTAGTGTATGATAACTTCGATCTAGATAGGTACAATATAATAGATTGCAATAAAAGGTAAAAGGGATTAGGTATTTTCACTTGAACCACCAGCTAACTTCACTTCGTTGGGTGCTGAGGGGAAAACAATGGACCAAATGCATGGGATTCGGTCCATTTTTTGCCTATTTTACTAATATCTTCGTAAAAACTGATTTTTTCTATATAAGTGTATTTGAAAAATAGTTTTTATTTTTTAAGAACTATTTAATGAAATAATAAAATGATAATAACTATTATTCATTACGAAGATATTACAAAAATAAAGTTTTGTCCCATGCATTAGGTCCACTGTTTTCCCCTCAGCAATCAACGAAGTGAAGTTAGCTGGTGGTTGAAGTGAAAATACCTAATAGATTCGGGCCATTAAAGGGATATAGTAATTTCCTTCTTCAGGACTTTTTTAAAAAATTGTCTGGAATTATTATCGAATTCACGGCCTAAAAAATTCTTCTTACCATAAATGCCGAGCTGGTATGTAGAATTATAGTAAACAAATCACTTCTTTAGTCAGATACATAGCTTGTCAATTAAAGCAGCTTCTTATCATCCGATCTGATTCGCGTGTTTGTGTAGGTCATTGGTCTGCATTACCCAAGAAGGAGCATGCCATCTTTTTCATACCACGAGTTCGAAAGAAGTAGGCATGAAAGCAGATGATAAGTCGATATACGTGTCGTGAAGCTATCAGCGGATCAGTGGACCAAGAGGCGATCATTCGATTTGTCGGCAAAATGTGCGTGCGTGCTGGGAAGAGTAGAATGTAGAATGAAAAGGAAGGTAGAGGAGTAGGATTCCTCGGTACGTATAGGTATTCGGCGCGCAGTAATGTTGATTGCGAGGAATCTGGCATAGGCCTCTGCTCTTCTGCACTGTGCTGAACACTGGGAACAGTGAACAGTTAGAAACCGTCCTTGCCTCACAACTTGTAGCTTCCTATAGTTTCTCAATCTTGGAAGTAGTTTTGCTCCTGGAATAGATCACTTGTTGGAATATTAACCTTCGTTTTTCTCTCACCCAACCTTACCGAAGTTACCACTAATTATACTATTTAGAGTTTATATTCCAAAAAGGTAATACCAATCCACTAGTGGAAAAAGTCCCTTTGGGATCCCATTAGAGAAGAAAGGTTTCATTTTATTCTTTTCCATTTTCTTTACAAGTACTCATGCGATTTGTGTCCCAAAAAAGTACTGCTGAAATAGGATTAAAGGACCAAAAATAAAATAAAATGAAATTTTGTTTGTAACAAAAGACTATAGCAAAGTTCCATTTTATTTATTTATTTTTTCAAAATCTTCACGAGTGCTTTGTGGGATTTTTCTAGTACCATTGTCTGAATGTTGACTTTAGAAAATTGCACATGCCAAAATAGTGAATGTAGAAATAACGTTATCTTCGATCTCGGACAACAGGTTCCCCTGGGTAATTGGTGCATTTACCCTATGCATTTCATACTTAACTGATATATTTCATTAGATAGATTTCGTTTATATTACATTGTACATTCGAAAGTTGAAGTTTCTTAGGCAGCCTGTTATGTGGTAGCCAAGTGAAATGATTTATGACCACTTGTGACCATTTTGTGATTATCTGTCACCTAAATTTTGAATTTCTCAGTAAAGTACACTGGTGTTAAAAATCTGGTTTAGTTTCGATCCGTATCGCTGCAGCCAGTGCGTTATGTTGTGTCTGTTGCAACGAATTTTAAGGTGAGTATTTTCTCGTGACAAGCCATTGACTTTATAGAGCAAGCTACCGCGAATGTCACTGTGTCGTTTGAAAAGAACGACGTATTGTTCTTGGAGCAAACACGAAGTGCAGATCGTTGATCATGTTTTTCTCGATCGTGAGATCGCGTGTTCAGTTTCACTGAACGGGCAAACTCTCTGAACTTCAGAAGAGAAAGGGACGTACGTCGTACATGTCGTATATCCAACAGGTTGCTGTTCCGTTTTGTAGATGCAAAGTTAAAGTAACGCTCTAAATATGAATTAATAAAATGTATACCCAGGAAAAAAAATGTCTTCATTCAACTACATTTTTTTGGCAACCACCACCTTCAAAGTGTGGACTTCCATGCCTCTATATGATATGCAAAGTGCCTCAATCCAACAGCCTTATATTGGAAATAAAATTTGTTTGATTTGAATTAAATTTATTAAAATTAATCAATGGTGGAAGTATTTGACTTTGAATCAAATAAATTAAGTTTCAATCAATAAACGATTTGTTTGACTCTATAATCAAGGATAATTTTTTTTAAATTAAAAAAAAAACATTATACTGAGAGTTCTTTGTTACAGAAACACGAATTTAAGTTTACAGGAAATAGTCAAGCTTTTTTATAATAATATTGGATAAAAACGCTGAAAATATTTGACAAGTATTTTGCCTACTATATTGACAATTACAAGCACACTCATAGCTCTTAATGTATATTTGTAAACTCTCTGTACACAGAAACCACACTTGATAACTGAAAACGGTCTCTTGCTATTTATTGATACATTTTTCGACTTCAAAAAAATGTCCTTTGAAAAAAATTGTTTCCACACCCGCGACCTTAGAGCGTCCTTGTCCGCGCCTCTGCAAATATGTCATTGTCGACTTTGTGGTAAGGCTTCGGCCATTTAGATTGCATTAAACAAGAAAAGTGACATATGACTATAATTATGATAACATTGGCTCGGTCAGGACACAGGGGTTTTTGAAAATTTCGAAATCTCTGACAATGGCCTACTTTTTTACAAAAAAAATTGTTTTCGACCTACTTTTTGAGCTAGTGAAGGCTGTAAAAATTACCAAAAAAATATTTTCAAAAAAGCTTGTGCCGTGACCTAGCGACATGTCTGATAAACAATTTAAAAAAATGACCTAATATTCGAAATATTTCTAGTCGAAGTCTTACCAAAACTTTTTTAAGACACGAGTTTTAGGAAAACGCGTTCAAACATAAATGACGGAACTTTTCTCGCAATGTTTTTTTAACATATGAAGGCTATAAAAATTGAAAAAAAACACGTGAGCCCGTCGTGTGACGCCAGGCAGAAGTGCTAACTTCATATAATGTAAATTGAACTGCTTTTTCTTTTAACTCTTATATCATATTACATCATATTGCATCATACTGTATCATATAGTGTGATAGTGTATCATATTGTTCAATACTGTATTGTGCCATGTTGTATCATATTTATTGTATTGCATCATATTGTATCGTTTTGCATCATATCGAATCATATTGTATGATACTGTATCATAATCCATCATATTATATGATGTTGTATTATATTGAATTATGATGTATCATATTGTATCATATCCTATGATACTGTACCATATTAAATCATATTGCATTATATCGTATCATATTGTGTCATATAGTGTGATAGTGTATCATACTGCAGCATAATGTGCCATATTGCATCGTATTGCATCATATTGTATTATTTTGTATCATACTATATCATAGAATATGATATGATATTGTATCATACTATATCATAGCATATGATATTGTATCATATTGTACCATATATTGTGATATTGTACCATATCCTACCATATTGTATCATACTGTGCCATATTGTATCATGTTGTGTTGTATTGCATCATATTGTATGATACTGTTTCATATTCCAACATATTATATGATATGGTATCACATTGTAGGGTATTGTATCATATTGTATGAGACAGAGAGAGAGGTGAGAGGGAGAGAAGTGGAAGAATCGAAGGAGAGATAGAGAGGGAGAGGGATTGAAAGAGTCAGTCAGTGGAAGAAGCGAAGAAGAGATAGAGGAGAGGAAGCGTTACCCGTGGAGCCTCACCCGTATTTCCCCTCAAATCTTGTTAGTTTTGCGAGTTATATTTACAGAAAAGCAGGGATTGGGAGCAAAATGACGCTCGCCACTTTTCTCTTCTCTAGGCAAAGGGGCGAATACGGCAGGTCAGTATGTTGTCTCCGCCGCCTATGAGTTGAATGAGTTAACGTGATGCCATAAATCTCGTTCAGGGGACTTGAGACATTTTTTTGGTGGGTCCCGTTCCGGACTTAGTAAGGGGTCTGTGGCTAGCTGTGGTGTTCGTCTCTTCTCGTGCAATGAAATGGACATGTGTTGAACGTTCACGCTTTGCAGTGCGTTCGCCCAACTCTCTGACGTCTGAACGCCGCAAGGCGTGACGTCTGATATCGAAGGAAAGGCGTTTTCACGGGATGAAGAGAACTCTCAGCAAAACTGGACGCTATTCGAATCTCCGCCGCGAATGAACAGTTTTTCAGCTCCTCACCAGCTCCTCACGGAGAAAATGGGCATAGATTTTGGGAATATGAAATTCATGTATATTTTTGAAAAGTTGTCTTTCTTGGTTCAATTGAACTGGGTTTGTTGTAATACCAAATTTTTGTCAGTTTAAATATCAAGTACGACAATTTTTGTTCAGAATTCATCTTTTATGGATGAAAATCCAAACACTTGGTTAAAATGTTTACAACTACATTAAAAATTCATCTCTATGGTTTACAAGTAATTTAGTTTCTTGAAATTTCGTTTTTTGGGATGTATCTTCTTTGGTAGAAATTTCATCTTTTTAATTGAAAATGGAACTGTTTGACTAAACATTAATCTGTTTCTGTTGAAGATGCAACTATTTTCTTAATAATTGATCGTTCCTGGATGAATTTTACAGCTTTCGATTTCCAATTACAACATTTTTGGTTTAAATATTTCCAGTATTAAATTTATCCTTGAGAAGTCATATATATTTTTGTTGAACATTTAACTATTTTGTTGAAAATTTTAGTACACTGGTAAAGATTAACTTCTTTTGGTTGGAGATACATTTCTGTTGTTCAAACTCGAACATCCTTTGTCAAAAAAAATTTTTTTAATACATTTTTCAACTAAAAATTGAAGTATTTGCTTGAAAATTCATCATTGTAGGTTGAAAATTCAACTAGTCCCTTACGAAAAAGTATTGTAGGAAAATATATATAAATTACGCCTATTTTTTTCCTATCATGAATTTCCTTTACTTTTTTCGTCCTTATAGGAATTATAGGAATAAAAATGATCGCCAAAAAATTATGAGAAATTCATTATCGAAACATCACTATATCACAGTAATAATAATTATTATTTTCTGATGATACTTTTTCGCAATGTTCTGGTTGAAAATTCATCTCTTTGCTTAAAAATTCAAACATTTGGTTTAAAAATCATCTGTTTTGGTTAAAACTTAACATGTTGTTGGGAAATCCATCTTGATTTTTCAAGTCAAAATTTTTTTCAAATATTCCACTTATCGGCTTGAACATTCCGTTCTAAGTTTGGAAATTCTTCTCTTTTGGCAGAAAATATTTTTTTGATTGAAAATTGAACTATTTTGTTGAAAATGTAATACATTTCGACTGGAAATGTATGAAATTTAAAGCGTTCCTACATAACTGGCATGAATTCGCGGTAGAACCCAATACCGTTTGATTGAACAGAATATCCATTGAAAAGATCACGGGGACTTATTAGCGTGGACCAACTGATTCCCAGCTTCCAGGCTAGGAGAAACTGAAGGGTCTACCGCTGTACTGTTCAACGCAAGTGAATTTCTGTGGAGAACAGGGACTACATGGTCGGGCTGTCGTTCACGTCCAGCTTCACGGGCTGAACAAGGCACGCGAGCAAGGCGAAGAAGGCGAGGAACGATTCGTGAAATCCTTTTCGATGTCCTAATCCGGGAGTAAAGAACAGTTTTGTCCGTGGTGCGGGACTTTATTTAAATTACGCAACAGATCAGGGGTGGATGTATATTTCGTAACGATTTATTACGGTAGAGTGGGGTGGGGTGGGAGAATTCTTTAAAATTCGAAATTGAAACAAATAAATCGCAGTAATTATACCGACATGTAATACCTTGAAAAATAACTGAATTTTTTTTTATTGTTATAAACATAATTATTGTTTACTATCTTGTATATGTAATAGTGTACAATTAATGATTGCTTGAGCATTTGTGCAATTGTGTATTGTAATTTCCTCAATCTTTTATTCAAAAATTATTTCACCTCTGAAATTTTTGTTTAAGCCCAAACCGTGATTCTATCTAGAAACTAGCTAAAATCTGGACAATCCTTATATATTCAAATTCGTAACGAACTCCTGGGTCGCGCCAAGACTGGGATTAGACAGCAGAAAGGTTTGAATGAAACACGTACCACAACTAGACAGCGCCAGTATAGCGCCAGGCTAGTATTGCGTGATTAGACAGGCTTGAGAAAAAGTGTACTGGCTTTAGCATGATTCAAGACTGCCACGAAATTTTTCCACACGGTTCATTTTGATATGTAGAAAAAGATTTTTGCTAGCCATAATCAAAATTCAAAATTTTTTCTTTTGGCCCACCCTACCCTACAGTTAATTTATTGCTTCGCAAAGTGTACTTGACTAAAATTCTTTATTTTCTGAGATGTTGTACTACATGAAAAAAATAGCAGACACGCACTTTTTCACACTTGCTAATTCGTAGAGGTAAGTGGTAATCACCACCCTAACATTTTCTCCTCAGAAACAGTTTTTCGTTAATATCTCAAAACGAATTGGAATTTTTCAACAAAACAAACGTCATATTATTTTCCACATAAAAGCACTAATTGCGAAATATTTTGTATAACAAGGGGTTGCAACCCTTACTTTCTACGAGGTCAAATGCGATTTTTTTCACATTTGATTGAAAAAGAAATTTTGAAACCACCTGAATTTCACTGTATATTGTACTCTTACTAAGAAAAGAAGAAATTAAAATTGATATGTTCCCGGATTTTAGAGATAAAATTCATTGCAAGGGTCGATTCATCTCTACAGTTTATTTATTTCATTTGGGCAATCAGTAACAACATACGTTTTAAATTTCAATCTTGGAACGCTTATTATATCGACATATACTCGTATTTTTCAATTAAAAAGGAAATAACATAAGCACCCTTATTCTTAGGAGGATTGACTACCCCCATGGCAATTTATCATTATCAGATAGTGAATAAAAGCAGTTTTTTACCATTTACTTGTAGACTGATATTTCACTAATATAATATGTCGATTTGTTTTTAGAATCTAGAACACAATCAAGTAGTGCAGAGTATTAAAAACCACCCTACTTCTTGAGGTCTCGCCCCTACAATTTCCATGTTTATGGGAATATAACCAAATATTATTTATTAAAGTTATAATAATTACCAATAATACCAATAATATACCAATAATATGTTTTCAAAGTTGGAAAATATCTTAGTCATAAAGTTATAGTTTCACACTTCAAGATTAGACTGGAATGTAATAAATGTAGTGTTGAAGAGTTTCACATTAGTTCTTAAGAGTGCCTTTCATTCCTACAATGAATGAATTCAAACACGGTTGGCAAATGCATGCAATTTTCATTACATTGTAATATAAAAGACATGTCCCGAGGATCGCTTTTTGTAAGGAATAAGTTAACTCATGAAGTCTTAAATGTCTGTAGAATTACTGCAATGTATTTGTTTCAATTTCGGATTTTAAACACCCCCCCCCCGACCACAATACATTGTTAGGAATATCCCCCTCCCAGCTGTTGTGCAAGCCGTAATTTAAGTAAAGTCCCGCACCGCGGACAAAACTGTTCTTGGCTCCCGGATTAGGACATCGAAAACGATTTCACGAATCGTTCCTCGTCTTCTTCGCCTTGCTCGCGTGCCTTGTTCAGCCCGTGAATATTGACGCGTGAATATGTTCGAATATGAGAGGAGCGAGTTCACGGGACAGCTCGACCCTGTTCGCCACAGAAATTCACTTGCGTTGAACACTTGGATCATGCGTTGAACAGTAGAGCGGTGGACCCTTCAGTTTCTCCTAGTCTGGAAGCTGGGAATCAGTTGGTCCACGCTAATAAGTCCCCGTGATCTTTTTAATGGATACTCTGTACAATCCAAGGGTTTTGGGTTCTACCGCGAATTCATGCCCGTTATGTAGCTACGCTTTGAATTTCATACATTTCCAGTCGAAATGTATTACATTTTCAACAAAATAGTTCAATTTTCAATCAAAAAAATATTTTTTGCCAAAAGAGAAGAATTTCCAAACTTAGAACGGAATGTTCAAGCCGATAAGTGGAATATTTGAAAAAAATTTTGACTTAAAAATTAAGAAAGATGAATTTCCCACCAAGAAGTTAAGTTTTACCCAAAACAGATGATTTTCAAACCAAATGTTTTACCGAAGAGATGAATGCTCAGCCGGATCCTTGCGAAAAAGTATCATTCGAAAATAATAATTATTATTATTACTATGATATAATGATGTTCAGATAATGAATTTCTTATAGTTTCTTCGCGATTGTTTTGTTCTAATAATTCCTGTAATGACGAAAAACTTGTAGGAAATTATTTGTAGGAATATCATAAGTAGTTAAACTTTGAACCAAAGAAATGAATCTGCAACCAAAAAAATGAATCTTTACCAGCGTAGTACAATTTTCAAAAAAAAAAAGTAAATTCTTTAGAATAAATATAATAGTTTAAACGTGTCGACGGAAAATGTTTTAATTTGAAATCAACAGCAGCATAATTCATCCAACAACGGACAATTGTTAACGAAGTAGTTGAATCTTCACCAAAAACAGATTAATTTCTAATCAAACAGTTCCACTTTTAATCAAAAAGATGCAATTTTTTCACCAACGAAGGTAAACTGTAACCCAAAAAACGGCTTTTCACACTTATGAATGACTTTTCAACCATAGAGATGAATTTTTAAGGAAGTACTGTACATTTTAAACAAGTGGTTGAATTTTCAACCTTAAAAGATGAATTCTCATCAAAAATTATCATACTTGATAGTGAAACCGAAAAAGATTTAATATTACAATAAACCCAATTAAATTCAACCCAAAAAGTCAAGTTTTATACATGAAATTTCAACGAAATAGTTGTATTGTCAGTTGAAAAAATTAAATTTAAATGAAAGTAAATGTAAATAAAAAATTAAATTTCCAACCACAGAAGCTAATATTTATTAAAAAAATCAATTTTTAAGAACGTAGTTCAACTTTCAACCACGTAGTTTAATGTTCAACCAAAAAAATTAATTCTGAACGAAAGATCTAATACTGGCAATATTAAAAAAAAAAGAAAATTGCAATCGTAAATCAAGAACAGTAAACTCCACCCAAAAACTAAGAATATGCACCAAAGTATTAGAATTTTTAACGGAATAGATTAATAATAGTAATACTAAGAAGATTAATTTTTTACCAAAAAAGATGTAATTGCAAAAACACAAGGTGAATTCTTAAACAAAACAGATTGATTTTCAAGGAAACAGTTTCATTTGTAACAAAAAATATGGAATTTTCACAAAAGGATGTGAATTTGACAACAAAAAAGACGATTTTTTAACCGAATTTAAATTTGCAACCAAGAAAGATTTCTCAGTAATGTAAGAAAACAAATGTAAAATGAATTGCAAGTGTACCTATTGTATTGTTGGTTGAAAAGCGATTGTTTTAGTTTTAAATTCAACTATTAGCATGAAAAGGAATTTCTTTTTTGATAATTAATATTTTCCGTCGCAAATTCTACTACTGGAAAATTGAACTATTTGGTAGATAATGATTGTTGTTTGTTGAAAATCAATGTTTCTGTTACAACATTCATCATGTTAGTGCAAATAGAACTATTTCTTTGTAATTCATATTTTTGTCGAAAATTCACATTTTCCGGGTTGGCAATGCGACTGTTTGATAGAAAATTCACCTACTTGGCTTTCAAATTCAATAATTTTGTAAAAAATTCAACTACTTGGTTGCAAACTTAACTTTGTAGTTGAAACTTTGTCTGTTTGGGTAGAATATTAATCTTTTAGTTCTAAAACTCTTCCGTTTGGTTGAAGACACAACTATTCTGTTAGAAATTCGTCTGTTTTGTTGAATTAAACCGGTCGAAAATTCATTTTTCATAAGTAATTTATTATACTGAAAATTGAAATATTCCATTTTTGGTAGAAAACTTTTTTGTTATTTGAAAATTCAACAATTTGGTTCGACATTTATGTATTTTCATAATAATTCGTATTTTTGTCAGAAAATTGTTCTTATTGGTTAGAAAACCATATCTGTGGTTGAAAATCAAACTATTTGGTTTCTTAATGTTTAACTTTTTTGAATACTTTTTCTTTGACCATTCATCATTTAAGTTGACAATCAATATCTGCAAGTTATGGGAAATTACGTTTGTTATTGATAACTTATTTTTGAAGATGTTGAAAACCATATAAGTTTGCACATTTTTATTGAGTTAAAAATTCCATTAGAATATTGTGCCTGCATGTTCTTCTAAATTCATCTGTTTACAATTAGAAAGTGAACAAAAGTATGTTTAAAAAATCTTGAAATGCTGAGAGAAGCTTATAAGTTTGCATTTCAAGGTCAATATTTAGTATTTGCATTTATAAAATATTTTGTGTTCCGTGTTTCTTCAGTCATCACATTTTCACATTTGTGAACACTAATAATTTCTAATTCAAACAAGACCGATAATTAGTACTGTTTCAGATCATATGTAATATAACAATTGAAAACTGAAGTTCAAATAAAGCCCAAGTATGATATTAGTTGATACTATGTATTGAACTGTATAGCATGTGACGCAGCGCCACCTGGTGAAATATATATTGTGCAAAGAGCGTTCACAACGCAGAAACTCTTCTCCTC
>CAKNYM010015712.1:0-20866 GCA_932195095.1 Andricus curvator | reverse complement strand
CGGGAAGGATATTTTCCAAACCAATTTTTGTACATAAACAAATGGGGGCTTGTCTTAAGCGCAATAAAGTACGCCTTATCGTGGTATAAGCTGTATTTTTATGCAATTTTTTTCTTACGAGTAAATTACAAAAATGTGCAGCTGTTTTGGAGGGGCCTTCCTATCGTGAACGGATAGTAAGTGAGGAATGAACCATTTCCATAGTAGTCGCTCGTTGCATGTACGTTGCTTCCGTCGTTATATGTGTGATGTGCAGAGCCGCCTGTGGGTTGCTCCTGGCCTCTGACTCGGCCTCTGCCGTAGCCTCGTCTGCCGCGGCCCCCGCGTCCTCGAGCCTATGACTGCTGACGGGCACCTCCTCCAGACCCACGGCCGCTGGGTGCACTCTGCCTGCTCCAGCAATCCTTTTTCATATGACCGAGCTTTCCGCACTCAAAACACGTTTTCTTCTCAGCCTTGAATGCACTTGCCTTTTTCAAGTTCACATCACTTGTTCCTTTCATTTCCCACATGCTTATTTTATTTTTTACAAATTCGCACGTTCCGTCACTTTCTTTCAGCGCGTCTACTAAGTCACCAATATAACTATAAGAGTCTGGCAAAGTTTTTCAGCATGTAATCTAACTTGAGTTGTCATAATCCTTTAGTTTCAATCTGTCCAGCCTGTTTCGCAGGCATATCTGAAGAGCAGACGATTCCATTATATACATCTGGTCGAATTTTTTTGTGATTTTCAGAGCTGTGTCTTCATCTCCGATAAACTTCAGTTGCTCGTTCGTGATGCTGCAGTAAATGTAGTTCATGGCCTGCAAATTTTTCTCGTTCCACGTGTCTTCGTTACCATTCTCAGTTTTTTCTCTCGTTGCTGGCTCGTCACATTTTTTCCATTTTAAATACAGCAGAATTCGTTTTTTCTAGATGCTGTAATCTTTTCCGTCGAACACTTGAAATTTCAGTTCACCCTCTTTCGACATTTTTGATCTGTTAACTTTTTCACTTCTTTTTTTATAAATAAAACTTTTCAAAATCAGCACTTTTTCAATTTTTTTTTTGTTGAAAAGTGTATTTTTAAATGTCGCATTTTGTAGTTTTAGCTTTCTCTTCTGTAGTGCGCTCAGCTTAGGTCTCACGTAGGGCCATATTTTACTCAATCAGCTGGCCGATGCGATGGTCGAACCGACGAAGGCACTTTCCGGGTAATACAGGCCTAGAGAGGGCATTTTCCCTTACGCTTGTCATCTTTGCTACTTTTGACAGTTAGCTACAGCGAACTGCACTGTCAATCAATCATTCGTGCGACAGCCTCCACAAGGGTAACTGCGTTTACTCGGTTGTCGCCTAATTTCAGCTTTCTTTGATCATCTGTATGTTTCTTGTGTTTATATTAAATTATACTATCTACTAAATCGATTGAGTTTACTTTACTTAAGCATAAGTAATTAAATTCAATAGGTTATGAGCCCAGGACGCTTCCACTGCGCCATAGTATAATATTATAACAAGCCGCGCCGGTCAAGTGAAAATCAGTGATTAAATTCTGTTTTAAGTGCTTAAATTCTGTGTTAAGTGCAAGTGAATACGATGTCTGACAAAAACATTGTAGACATCGCAAAGCTCGACGGCAGCAATTTCACTATATGGAAGTTCGGAATTGTGATTGCGCTAAAGTCCAAAGGGTTATTCGGTTTTGTGGAGGGCACAGAAGAAAAACCTGCTACGGATAAACCAGACGCTTTAAAGGGATGGGAGAAGCGATCAAACCAAGCGTTGATGATGCTGCTTGGTTCAGTCGAAAAAACTCTACATTACAATTTGATGAGTTGCTATACGTCTGTGGTAATGTGGAAGAAAATCCAGACTCTTTACAGTGACTCAAGTGTAGACGCGATACAGGATGCGTGGGAAAAATTTTATTCGTTTAGGATGAATGAAAAAGAATCGGTTGCAGTGCAGATAGAAAGATTCGAGTGCATTTGCAAGAAACTAGATGACGCGGGTGATAAACCGTCGAACACGGGAATTCTAAACAAATTGCTGACCAGTTTGCCTGCGAAGTTTGCTTATTTTCGCGTTGCGTGGGAGTGCACTCCCGAAGCGGAAAGAAAAACTGAAAATCTAGTTTCTAGACTGATCCGAGAAGACAAGCGTTTATCTGAAGATGAAGTGTCGACGCTCGCGCTTCACGTGCAAAAAACTTCAATAAAAGGCCCACAGAAGAAGAAAAAGTCTAAAAAGGATATTGACGAATTGAAAAAGCGAACGCGTTGTGGAATTTGCAAAGAAAAAGGCCACTGGGCGCGCGAGTGCCCAAAGAAACATGTAGACAGTGACTCTCCCAAAGTGAAAAGTGCGAACGCAATGATCTGTGACATTGTTAACATATATAAGTGCGCGAGTGACAATCAAACGGATTTTGGCTTGCTGATACCGGTGCCGGTATGCACATGAGCTTTCGAAAAGACTATTTTTCTTCTCTGCATCCAATATTCGAGTGGCTATAGGGTAAAAGTAGCAGATGATCGAATCATCGCAGCTTCCGGCATTGGGACGATCACGATTCAAGAAACAATTCAGGGAATCATATACGAACGCGAGTTACAAGATGTACTCTATGTCCCTGAGTTTAAATCTAATTTGCTTTCTGTAGGATCTGTGACCAAAAAAGGCTACTCTTTCCATTCATTCAAGGACAGATGTGAAATTCGTGAAAACGATGGCAAGCTTGCCCTGCGAGGAGTTCCACATGGAACGCTTTTCCAAATGTTATTCAAAGTGAAAGTTCCTAGTGAGTGTAATGCTGCTCAAGTAAACGGGCATGAAAAAGTTAAGCTTTGGCATGAGCGGATGGGTCACGTAAATGTGCGTGCCGTTAAGCACACGTGTGCACAGCTCGGAATAGACGGAGTCGTGGGCGAAAATTTCTTCTGTGAGGGATGCGTTTTGGGTAAGCAGTCCCGCAAGCCTCACCCCAGCATCGGATTAGAGAACAATTACGGCCCAGGCGAAAGAATACACACAGATGTCTGTGGGCCTGTAAATATAAGCTCGCCAAGCGGCACAAGGTTTTTCTTAATCTTCAAAGATGAGAGTACAGGATTCAGGAAGGTATATTTTATGACCAATAAATCAGAAGTCGTCCACAGATTCAAGGAGTTTGAAGCATTTGTGCGTACTCAGGTTGGCACACAAATAAAAGTCCTGCTCTCGGACAACGGGACGGAGTATACCTGCAGGGAGCTCCAAAACTTCTTGAAAGAAAGAGGAATCATTCATGAATTTTCGTCGCCGTATATTCATGAACAGAATGGTCGTGCCGAACGCGAGATTCGTACGCTCGTAGAAAGTGCGCGTTCAATGCTCCATGCCAAGAAAGTCGATAAAAAATTATGGCCTGAAGCAGTTAACACCGCGTCTTATATTTTAAATCGGACAATATTAAAGCAAGGAGAATCGACTACTCCATTTGAGAAGTGGTTTAAACGGAAGCCTACCATAAAGCACTTGAAGATCTTCGACGCGCAAGCCTACCTGAATGTGCCAAAAGAAAAGCGGCACAAGTTTGATCCGAAGAGCAAGCTGGTCACTTTTGTCGGTTACGATGATGAGTCGACAAACTATAGACTCTGGGATAATGTGTCAAAAAGGGTTCTAATCAGCAGAGATGTAACCTTTAACGAGAGTGCCATTCCAGGCGCCGGATACGATGCAAAACCTCAGGAGGTCGAAATCGTATTCGATCCAGAAGAGACAATGGAGCCGATTGAGCAGCAAGAACAGCAGGTGGAAGAACAGGTCGAGATCCAACGAGAAGAAGAAGACATTCAGCGAGAAGATCAACAAAATGATCCAGCAGTCCAAGATGTTGAACCAGCAGTCGCTGATGATATTGAACAAATAGTAATCAACGAAAATGCTTACGAAGGTAGAGAGTTACGTGATAGAAATCAATTAAGATCACCTGACAGATATGGCATCGCTATCGCATATTTAGTTGATACTGTGCCTATGACTTATCATGAAGCTGTATCGAGCAATAACGCTAAAAATTGGATAAATGCCATGGACGAGGAGGTGCAAGCTCTCACAGAAAATCACACCTGGTCTTTATGTGATTTACCTGAAGGCAGACGAGCCATAGAATGCAGATGGATTTACGTGACGAAACTTGACGCAGCGGGGAATCTGAAAAGGTACAAAGCGAGACTAGTAGCCAAAGGGTTTCGACAGCGCAAGGGAATAGATTTCTTTGAAACCTTTGCACCTGTTGTCCGCTACGAGTCAATAAGGATTCTTCTTGCCGTAGCAGCAAAAGAAGATTATGATATTATGAAGTTTGATGTCAAAACGGCGTTTTTGTATGGAGAACTTCAAGAAGAAATCTATCTAGAGCAGCCTCCAGGTTACACGGACGAGAATCAACCGAACGCAGTCTTAAAGCTGCACCGCAGTCTATACGGACTAAAGCAGTCACCGAGATGCTGGAACGAGAAATTCACGAGGTTTCTGAAGGAGTTTAACCTTGTGAATATCACTAGTGACAAGTGCGTGTTTATCGGTGAAGTGCAAAAGTCTAAAGTGTATCTAGCTGTGTACGTAGACGATGGTTTGATCTTGAGTGATAACATGAAAGCAATAGAGAGTGTATTGGAATATTTGAAACGTAATTTTAAAATTACTGTAGATCGTGCCGATGAATTTCTTGGCTTTGAAATTAAGCGTGACCGCGAGAAGCGAATGCTAAAGATTTGTCAATCCGGTTATATCAGCAAAATTTTGAAAAATTTCTGTATGCATGATGCGAATTTATCAAGTGTACCCGCGGAGCCGGGCTCGTCTTTACAAAAGACAAATCCGCCAAATTCCAAAATACCGTATCGAGAGGCAATAGGCTCATTACTGTTTGCTGCGTGAGTAAGTCGTCCTGATATCGAGTTCGCTGTAAATTATGCAAGTCAATTTTTAAGCTGCTACGATGAAAGCCATTGGCAGGCTGTAAAGAAAATAATGCGTTATTTAAATGGCACGCGCGATCATGGAATAGTTTACGGAAACAGTGGGAGTTCGTTAGACGCGATCGGTTTCACAGATGCTGACTATGCTGGGTGCACAGAAACGCGAAGATATAGAAGCGGTTTTGTTTTCACTTTGAACGGTGCCCCAATATCGTGGTCTAGCCAGTTGCAAAAGGTTGTTGCTGCGTCAACAGCTGAATCTGAGTACATCGCGCTATTTCACGGCGTGAAATAAGCGATTTGGTTACGCCGCATACTTAATGAACTAGATGTTCAATGTAAAATCATCCCTGTATTTGTCGATAATCAGGCAGCTATAAAAATTTCGGCTAATGCTAACGATCATAAACGCTCGAAACACATCGACGTAAAGTATCATTTTACTCGTGATGCCGCTAATCGCGGTGAAGTAGAAATTAAGTACGTGCCATCAAAAGAGCAATTAGCCGATATTTTTACGAAGCCTCTCCCAAAACAACAGTTTGTATATTTGAGAGAAAGCCTAAACATAATCGGACATTAAAACTAAGTGGGAGTGTTGAAAAGTGTATTTTTAAATGTCGCATTTTGTAGTTTTAGCTTTCTCTTCTGTAGTGCGCTCAGCTTAGGTCTCACGTAGGGCCATATTTTACTCAATCAGCTGGCCGATGCGATGGTCGAACCGACGAAGGCACTTTCCGGGTAATACAGGCCTAGAGAGGACATTTTCCCTTACGCTTGTCATCTTTGCTACTTTTGACAGTTAGCTACAGCGAACTGCACTGTCCATCAATCAGTCGTGCGACAGCCTCCGCAAGGGTAACTGCGTTTACTCGGTTGTCGCCTAATTTCAGCTTTCTTTAATCATCTGTATCTTTCTTGTGTTTATATTAAATTATACTATCTGCTAAATCGATTGAGTTTACTTTACTTAAGCATGAGTAATTAAATTCAATATTTTTATCAGAAGTTTTTCCACAAACTTCCCGAATTTTCTCACATTTTCTGGATCAACGTTTTCACTTTTCACTGAAACATTTTTTTCTTCTTCCTCATTCGAATCACTCAGTTCCGAATATTCAGAATTATTTTTTCTTAAAAATTCACTAACACGTGCTAACATAACCTCTTCATTGTTCAACCACGCTCTGCTACCATGTTATGAATGGCGCTGGTATTGAGTAAGATTAGGAGACACTTCCTAATTAGTTAGAAAAAAGAATATATTGTATTAAGCAATATTAAAGTGCTTATTGACAAGATATTAACCGATTACAATCTAACGAGATCTTTAGCGGCATGTTGCCATGCTTTTCCTTGACCACTCCGGATCACTCTACAAGACGTGTACATGTACCGGAAGTTGATAAGTAAGACTGCGCAGCTCGGTTAACACACACGCACTCACTCACACACCCATAGTGATTAGTGGACCGAGTATGAACTCACATATCTCAACACTCAGAAAAACAAAAAACATGAGTTCTACCATCCAAATAACTCATTGTTTTATCACTCACAATTATGTACCTTAATTTGTGACGCAAAAAAGCACGGTTTTCATCTTTTCGCGAATGTTTTTTTCAAACAAATTTTCGTACTTTAACAAAATAATGCGGACTTCTCTTATGCGCAATAAAGTAAGCTTTATCGCGGTATAAGCTGTCTTATTTGCGATTTTTCTTTTACGAGTAACTTTAAGAAATGTAGAGCTGTTTTTGAGGTTGTAACGGTCGCTGTGGTAACCCGATTATTAAAAGGTTTACGTTTTGCAGTTTCTTTGGAATTTATAATCTTTCATTCTAAAAGTCTTTTGAAATCTTTGAATGCTTATATTCGCGTGTCCAAATGATAAGGTTCCACCTCGGAGAGATCAAATGAAAAGGTCCTAAGTCGTAAGGACCAAATAAAAAGGTGCTACAGAGTTTTCCACGCGAGTTAACACCTTTTAATTTTGTCTCCATGAGTCAGCTTTTTTTCATTTGGTCTCTCCGAGATGGAACCTTGCCGATATACGTAACATGAAGAAATAATTTTTGAGGATAATAAAAAACGAAAAAGATAAGATAAGAATGAGATAAAGATTTGAAAAATGTGTATTATGAGCCGTCACCAATTTAAAAAGAAAACAACCCTTCCACTTGTTTACTTCTTTCAAGAATACAGTGAATAACCTCAGATTTAAACATGTTGGAAAACACAGTAATAGCCCGTGGCATCAAGTGAACGGTTGTACACGAGTACTCATATGATTATGGTCATCTAAAGAAGCAGTTTATATAATGTTCAGGTATTTCGCTATTTATTTACTTTTCAAAATTTATTTTACGAATATCTTAAGATTCTGAAGAAATTCCCAAATACAAAGTGACAAAATGAGACATTTCGGCAATATGATTTTTCAGCTTTGAATAAGTTGCCAAATAAACTCAGTATTGTTTCCCCAGCAAAATTTGATTGCCGAATAATCAACAAAACGTTTTTCTTAATTGAGTATGTCAGTTTTTTCAGTATTATACAGATTTTGTTTATAAACTAATACTTTACTGTGTAATTTTCTCATAGAACTAATTTTTTTCTTGACTTTTATTTTTCCAATTTTAGTCATAAAGGTGATAGTTAGTAAAGAAAAATTGACATTCCCTGAAAATTATTATAGATATAAACATTTTCATAAATAAATGGTTTCTTCTGGCCAAAAACGTAATGGAACGGTTCGGATGATGTTGCGAACGGATGATGTACGATATAGTAGGCAGAGATTAAAGCTGTGTTAAAAAATGCAATAGTAGAACATTTATTTATAGAAGCATATATAAAAATCGCCTCATGAAAAATAGTACAGTGTACATTTAGGGAGAAAGACAGGCGTTTTTTTGTCGCGCAAGATCGAAGACATTGCTGGTTTCCCCAGGTCTCCTGCGTATTTCATACATGTGTTGCAGAATGGAATTTTTTCTAAAGAGGGTCCAATTTCCGGGCCGAAACGTCGCTTTCTAAATAACATGAAAAATGAGAACTAATGAGGCCACACAAAAATTTGCTTGTTTTCATTTAAATGGTTGCGGAGTCATTACTTTTTTATTAAGGATATTCACAAGGGTTATATAGTGATTAAGTGAGTTATTGAGTTATATATGATAGAGATGAGTCCATAAAGTTAATGTATGAGGTATAAGTGCGAAAAATAATTTTCTTCTAGTAGATATTTACGATGGGGATATTTATTAATAAAAATGGTTATTAACAACACAAATGATTTAATATTGAATACTTTTAAGTTTATAAGTGGCTTTAATCATATTATTAAAGAGCACAAAGAAATATTTTAGGAATCGTACATCACAGTTTGAAAGAAATATAATGCCAATGATCTTTAAAAAACATAAATATCAAAATCTCTTAGAACATACAGGCTGTAATTGATGTTCAACATCAAATTCGAGCCTTGCACAATAGAGCGGTTCTCGGAAGTACCTAATTCATGCAATATTAAGTATTTAGCAACTTTAAAACAAAAATTTCGAATGGATTTAGAATCTGCATAAATGAGCAAAGAAAATTTTGTGAAAAATCAGTTTCAATACTACCAATTAATTTGATTTTTACACACATTGCTTTGAAAAAATTAAATGTTTCAAATGAACAGTTTTTAATAGAATCATATCTAATAAACAGAAATATACGGGAAAAAAATTCAATTTAGTTAGAAGTAGCGCGGTTGAAGCTTTCTATTTTGCATAGGAATTTAAGCTATATACAGACAAAATATAGCTATTTCGAAACATGCAAAAAGCTTAAAATAGATTATGTTATATTTCTGAATTTTGTCTTGCACTCTGACCATAATTGGAACTGTGCAATGCGTTATGATTTCAAATGTTGATACAGTCGTCTAAAATTTCTAATACTCAAAACTGATTTTTTTTTTGAAATTTTAGAACCCATCAGCCATTTAGGTGAGCCTTATTGAGACTCGGATAATAATATTAATTGTTTTTTTATCAACAAAAAATTTAATTTCGCAAATTTTCTCGAAAAAATAGACTCTAATCTTGAAAACAATAATGAATAAAATATTAAAAGATTACGGGCAGCGGGAAAAAGCCACGCATATGATTAATTTCCTATATATTGAATTCATAACACCAAATTTTAATCCAGTTTTATCACAAAAAAATAATATTAGATATTTTATATACTTACCTTTTCCAAAAAATGTTGTTGTAAAATTTATTTCCAGTTTATTTTATTTTCATCTTGACCATTTTTTGTTTGAAATTTCGAAATCATATAGAAAAAGAAAAGAATGCAACTAATTTAATATAAGAACAGCGTATACACCACTGATAAAATTGTGCTAATCTTTGAGCCGAGTCACAAGACTGTACTGCCAACTCGTAATTATTTTATTAGTAAGCGGTTTTATTTGAAAATACTACATATATTCAATAAAACTTTCTTCGAATAAAATTTTTTCTCCTCAGTACTTAGGCGTTCCTGTTAAACTACCCTTCATATGTTGTACGTAAATGTGTCTGACGTTCTGGTGAAGAAAATTGATATCTACATTTTGCGTAAGGAATATTCTCGTATTGAGAATTTTATAAAAAAAATGGAAAACTGTAAATAAGAACTTTCTTCGCTGGTACGACAGATATCGTCTTAGTGTTAAATCAAATAATATTTTTAATAAACGACTCTAACTTTACAAACTGCTTTCCTCTACTCTACATTACACATACATTTTTAAAAGTCCTATTCTAAAATATAATTCAACAAGGTAAACTGTCTCTGCAATATCTCTGCTGATCTTCTTTTTTCTGTCTTCTTCTCTTAATTAATTAGAGGCGGATTCGAAAAAATCAATTGTTTATACTTTATTAATAGACCAGTTTTTAAATCTTGAAATTGCGCTAACATGCTGTGCAAAATTTTTTTATGTGCCTTGAAGTTTAATAAATTTGAATTAGTCGAAAATATTTGATAATATAAATGTAGTTAACTCGTTCACTGCTGTCTGGACGTTCAGCCGCAAAAATAACCCCGCCTTTGGATTTTGTGATGAAAGCATGGAACTTTGCATTAGTGTTCTGTAGCCTATATGGAATCAATTTAGAGTTGTAGCCACTTTGGGTCTCCATGAAGGGGCCTTATACTACAATTTGTTATTGAAAGATTAATTAATATTAAGCATACGCTAAAAATAACTACATAGATGAATGTTTTCAGCACGAATCGGAAGCGAGGGCGCAATCGCGAGGTGTGGAGAAGTACTGAAAATATTTCCGAGCCATAGAAATTTGGAAAGATCTCCGCCGATTCATACACGACGGTTTTTTTAACACTTATTATGATTTCGGGACCTTTCATGACTGCCCGCGTAAAAATCATCAGTATGGGAGTGATCAATTATTGACTGCAAAGTAGAAAAAATGAATGGTAAATGAGACAATCTCATACTTTAAGTATATCAAAATAGAACAGATAAAGTATAGCTAAAGTATAGCTAAAGTATGTCTGAAGTATAGGATATACTTTATCTATACTTGTATATCTGAAGTATAGTTTATACTTCATCAAAACTTAAGTACAGTTAAAGTATAGATAATGTTTCATTTATACTTACAGGTATGTATGGGTAAAGTTTTGAACATAGAATGGCACTTTTTTTTTAAGATATCCTGGCAACGGGATAAAACATAATGTATCATGAATGAAAGTTCGTCCGAAAATTTAAAAAGTTCGCGATTCAAGTGATTCAATGAGAAAAAAAAGTTTTGAATATTAATCACGAGTGTAACGCAAAAGCGGGTTAATAAAATCTTTAAAATCTTGAAATTTCAAAAAATATCTTATCATTTTTTCTTCACGAAATCTACTTGAGAGTGGAAAATAAACTTCTCAGTTTCCTAGCTTTATGGAAAATAATCAGAACAAGAGGATATACAACGGAAAACTTACATCATCCTTATATCATATATTTTGGTAAGAGATCCAGAATTTTTAGTTCTTAAACATAGTATTATTAAAATAAAAAGATTCAATCACACCACTGAAGAAGCGAGTATGTGGGCCTGCTTCACTGGAATGAAAATAGTTGAAAATCATGGAGGTGTTATAAAAAATAATAAACAATTGCTTTGTGTCTGCTCCCGTTTCAGCCTATGGTTATTATTACTTTATATGTGATTCGGACAGAAAAGTAAAAATGTATACATGTTCCTTTAGTAATTTTTCTTTCAGTTATGATATTAGGCACACCGTGTCTTTTTAGTGATATTAATTCTAGTTATTAAGAAGGGGAAATATAATTCAGCGTGGTGAAAGTGTGAGGAGTAAAAAAGTCAGGGGTGACAGACTGAGTGAGATTGAAGGGCGTAGATGAAAGTGTGAATGCGATGGAAAAATAATTGAGGATAGATTTTGAGGCTAGTTTGGATGTTGTGAGAAATTGTAGGTTTGTCAAAAGGCAAGAGTTGTCGGAGTGTACAGGATAACAAGGTCGTAGCCACGTTTTTCTGGCTACGGCCTTTCAGGTTGAAGAGGCAAAACGAGCAGAGAGCAGGAGAAAAGAAAATCAGAACGAGAAGGGTAGTTTAGTGCTTATTTGGTGAAAGTATAAGGAGCGAAAAAAGTAACGGGTGAGGGAGGGGAGGTGTCAGGTGCAAGAGGCTTTAGTATTGCGAGCCGCAATACGCGAGGGAAATTTAAATATGGAATTCAGCCCAACTATGCCCATCGAACGTCGCCGTCTGAAAGTCTTATTAAAAATTGTTGTATACTCTAATTGCAAATTAACAGAAGAAAAGACCGAATTTGGAATGTTTAAAATGAAGATGAAATTTTATTCAAAGAGAGTCTTGCTGGAAGTTTGAAATAAGAGTAGAACAACCGTACTTTTTCATGCTCGGAGATAGAGTGCAGTGGTAATCCTCACCCACGAAGGGGGTGCTGAGGGTCCTTGCCCCTCCACCAAGAGTGTTGGGCTTTTTTTCATTTTATTCGCTTCTGCTTCAACGCATAGTTCTATTTTCGCCGAAACTCCGGATACTTTTAAAATATATACGTGCTTTCTCTAAATTATTTGCTATTAACTTTAATAATGACTTTTTAGAGTATGTACTCGTAAGGTAAATAATTTTGCCAAAACAGTAACAGTCAGAGAAAACTCGTGAGAGTTCATTAAAATTATAAGGTTTATTCAATTTTTGAAAACTTGGCAGACCTTATCAATCACCACACAGATCTCTCACTCGTTTTTGTAGATATTTTTGTAAGACGTTAAAGTTTAATGTCCTTTTATAGATAATCACTTCACTGATTCGAAAGAATCGGACAACGATCTGTTGAGATTCACTGCCTCTCTTGAGGGATGAGGCGCTTATCAACACCAACTCGCGCTGGAACCGAGAAATCACGTAACTTCCAGCATTTCTTTAAATATTGAGGAAATAAAAAATAGGTTTTTGAAATTTGTGATGTAGATAAAATTGTATCATTTCCAATCGCAGAAAATCTCGTAACCAGGAAAAGTTACAACTTTAAAAACAATGACAATCTAACTCTAACTTATTTAACATAATTCCATAATTTTAGAATTTAGCATTTCGGAACATAAATTAATTAGTTGATAGTAAATTAATAATTTTATTAACAAATACGAGGAAAAGATAAATATTAAAATTTCAATTGATTATAACGTAAACTCCTAATCCTTTAAAAATATGTTCGATGGTTTTGAATCCAAGCTATAATAGTTATCTAACTAGTGAAAGGTTGATTTCAATCACTTCAGGACTAACTTATCGAAAAAAGCGCGTCAGTGAATGAATTGAAGATCAAATAATGATACTTAGAAATACGTACCAATGAAATTGACTAATTATGTTATGAGCAGAAGGTTAATTACAAATTGATCCTAAATTAGTCTACAATTTTTCAAAACCCTAACTGAAAATTAGGGGTGTGCAAAGAGCTCAAAAGTTCGGGCCGAGTTGGGCTCGAGAATACTGGATCTTTCGAGTATGTATGTGTCGGGTATACTCAAATTGTTTCGGGTGCTCGAAAGTTTCGAGAACCTGACCTGTCTTCGGGTCCTTGAAAGTTTCGAGTACTCAAATTATTTCGGTCCTCGAAATTCACGATAATCCAAAACCAATTCGATACCTGCATGTTGAAAAAACCTTCCTTTTAGTTCTTGTAAATTGCTTGGAATGCTTCTAACGCTTTCAGAATCTTTAAAAAAAATTTCATTTTATTGTAATCTTCTATATTCCTCGGAATTCCCTGAATTACCTGAATTCCTTAAATTTTCCGAAATTCCTTGACCTCCTATAAATTCCTTGAATGCATCTAAATTCCCTAAATTCCTTGCATTATTTTGCAGTTCTTGGAATTCCCTGAATTATCTGAATTCAGCGAATTCTAAAGATACAAGGAGTTCACGGAATTTAAAGAAATCACGGAATTCAGAGAACTCACGGATTTCACGTGATTCAAGGATTTCATGGAATTCACGGAATTCAAGAAATTCAAGAATTTCAAGGAATTTATGGAGTTCAAATAATTCACGGTGTATAAGTAATTCCTAAAATTCCTTCAATTTCTTGAATTTATTTAATTCCTTGAAATCCGCAAATTTCTTGAATTCCGTGAATTCCTCCTATATCTTGAAATCCTCGACTTCCATGAATTTCTTCACTTTCATGAATTCTTTATATTCCTCGAATTGCTTGAATTCCTTAAAAGGACTTAAAAGAACCTGAAAGCGTTAAAAGCATTCCGGAGCAATTCACAATAATTAACAAGATCACATAGAGTTCAACGAACTCAAAGGAATTCAAAGGAATTCAATATGAATTCAAAGAAATTCAAATGAATTCAAAGGAATTCAAGGGAATACAAAGGACTTTCAAAAGTTCCAAGTAATAAGTTTTGTTCAAATCAAATCACTTTTGGAATTATTGGACCGCCATTTTTGATCCACCCTTTGAATATTCAAATTTGAATCGCGGGTTCAAAATCAGCGACCCTGAAACAGCCCGAGTATCTGGTTTTATACCCGAAATTCAAGTGTTTTGGAGGATAAGGCTTTTGGAGCTTTTCCAAGAATTTGAGAACGAAAAACTAGCGGAGTCGATGCATAAAAAAAGACTTCGATCTTCGCTGCAATCCATTGAGAAAGTCTTTCTCGAGAGGGTTGGGATTTATGGCTTACACATGTTTTCCAGACTTGGCCAGTCTCGAGTATCTGGAAAGTCTCTTGTGGAGCCCACAGGATGTCCTGGAGGGTAGGCACTTACATTTTTTTGGATTAAGGGTCTGGAATTTGCTATTTGAAAGACGCGATTCGAAACTTTTCTAAATCGTGGAGAAAGGAAAAGGGGTACAGGTACTAAACCGGATTCACCACATTATAACGATAATGAGCCGACACGGGACAAGCGGAAAGATAAAATGAGTGTGGATTTAGGCTGTGAAAATGGTGGAGAAGAGCGATACGAGAGGCTGGCTAAGGGTGAGGGATCCACGGCAGCCAAAGCAGGTCGAAGAACAGCCAATAGGCAAGGTAGGCCCACGAATTTACAAAAATTTTACATTTTTGTATCGCTCTTGCATAGCGGGGGATTGAGCAGGTTTTTTGCCGACTGGCAAAAACAAGCGAGTGTGATAAGAGAAATTGGAAAGGGGAATAACAAATGGAAAAAGGAAAAGATAGAAGAGAAATGAAGAATTAAGGGGGTGAAAATTATAAGAAAAGTAAGATACAAAGAAAAACGCCGAAAAGAGAGAGGGGTGACGGGAACATGCTTGTTAACACTGAAGACTAGAGGAAATGAAAAGGCAAGGGGCTTAGCTCAACGAGGAGGTACTTAAAATTCGAAAGAATAGGAAAAGTGGGACAAATTATGAAAAAACGAAGAAGAGAAAGTTTGGAAAAAGCTAGATAGCATACAAAATCGATAGAAGTAAAATGATGAAAATGGTAAAAGGAAGATGAAAGTAATAGAAGAGATGGTAAATAAATAAGAATGAGAGGCTACGAAGGAGGTTAACACAGATCAATAGACAAATATGAGAGGAGCAAATAATGAAGGGGAAAAAGAATGTAATTATTCAGGGCCTGAGAACGAATAGTGAAACGGGAGAGAAAGAAAGAACCTGATGAGAGATATCGGAGCACAAGTGAGGGTGCACTGGATAAAGAGAGTGGGAGGCATAAAGAAAGGGAGAGAAGTCATGTTGCTGTTGACATTAGGCAGTGAGGAGGAATGATTTGAAAAAATGGAGAAAAAGATGTTGAAAGTAAGAACAGAGATAATAGAAGAAGATCTGACATAGCAGGGAAGGAGAAGAAAATGCCTGATTGAGCAGAGGGCATGGGCGAAAAGAAGAAAAGGTAGCAGGGTAATAACAGCGAGAAATACGATTTGGGTAAACGGAGAGATGTGGATCTGAGAAAAGGAACTAGATGAATTGAAAGCTTGTCAAACAAGGTAAGGTAGGAAGAAGGTCAAAGAACAGGGAAAATGAGAATGTTGGGAACACGTCGGGGCATACAGAAGACCAAAAGAACAAAAGACAAGGACAAGGGGAGCGAAAGGAGAAGATAGATACTTGAAAGTGCTGGAATAGAAAGGATGTTATCGAAAGAATATATATGGATGATGCAAGAAACACGAAAGAAACACGTAAAAGGACGAGGGATCGGCGGCATGGTTTCAGGGGTGAGAAAGGGGCTAAGGCAGAACAGGGATCAGAGGAAGATAGCAAAACAAGGGACGAAGTAATGCTGAGAAGAAACAAAGTTGAAAAATTATGGGTGGTTGTAGTATGCGCTTATAGGAGAAGATGGGAAGAGGATGGATGGAAAGTTACAAAGAGGGAAATAGAGGAAAAAGAGGAGGGGCTGGTGTTGATAGGGAGTGACCTACATGCTTGTACTGGGGATCAAGAGGGAGAGGTATGGGATAAAGAGAAAGATGTTTTTATAAGGAACTCGAAACAGAGATCATAATATCGGAAAGGTCGGATACTATTAAACCTCATAGAAGAGGTTGGTTGATTTATCTGTAATGGCAATACAAAGGGAAACGAGTATAATGAAATAACTTTCAAAGGTAAGGGGAAACCGTAAAAGACTACATTCTAGCAGACAGAAGAATGAGGAAGCTAATGTTTGGAATGTAAGTGGGTAATGAGATAGGTTCTAAGCATTTACAGGCAATAACAACGTTAAGAGGTGGAGTTCCTGAGTGTGCTAGAGGTATGAAGGAAGTAGGGACGAAAAGGGAAGGAAGGTAAACATGGGCCGCTTGGGAGGAGATAAATTAAGAAAATTCATAAGAAAAATAGAGAACTAGAATCTAAGATTTATGAAAGAGGAGGCGGTAGATGGGATAATAGAAAGAATAAATGGGATGATTTAGAAGTTTAAAAGAAAGGTTAACAAAAATAGGCAGAAAGATAAGGAAAGGTACATGGAGGAGGTGGAGGAAGCAGTAAAGGAAGGGAGGGAATGAGAGATGATAAGGGGTGAGTGAGGATATAAAAATTATTAAGAGAAAAAAGTACTTGAAAGGATTGTTGGGGGGAGAAGAACGCAGGATAGAGCTAGAAAGAAATAAAGCAACAGGAGAGGATGTACTGGAGAATGATGCGCTAAAGTGTGGCGGGAAAGGAGTGAGAGGAGAGATGTGAAGAGTGTGCAGCAAAGTATGGAGAGGTGCAGAATGGCCTAAAGAATGAATGGTAGGACTAGTGATACTGTTAATGTAGAAAGAAGAAGGTAAAAAGGTAGATGAATGTAGCGGAATCCCACTGATGTTGGTAGGCGATAAAATCTACGCGGAAGTCCTGAGGAACAGGTTAGAAAGATAGATAGAAGAAAGAGGAAGTATTCCACACAACCAGTCGGCCTTTCGGCACGGAATGAGAAACTCAGATAACATTTATGTCCAAAAGTATCTAGTGGATAGGGATCTGGAACGGAAAAAAACGAAACAAGTGGCCTTGTTTGTGGACTTCAAATGAGCGTGTGGTTCAACCATGGGCTGAAGCGGATGCAGGCAAAAATCAATTCTTTATTGTTTTGTCATAACTTACTGAGGCAAGGAAGTGATCATGTTACAAATGTGCCTTTAGTAATTTTTCGCGTAGAACCCATCGGTGTAGCTATTTTTAGCATAGTGTTAATTTTGATTAGTTTGTTTGTGACCAATGTTAATATAAGGCCCTGCATGAAGGACCAATGCTACTACAACTCGAAATCAACTTCACATAAGCCCTACCCCAAGTAAACAATGTTTCAGGCTCTCATCACAAAATGAAAAGTTTTTCATTCTAACTTCTGGACTACCCGGTACATATATTAAGTGTAATATAGGTTTCGAATAATTCTTAATCAGATTCTTTTAATACTGAGTTAAACTTTACTGATTCTTTTCTTATAAATTAAATTTTCTCGAAATAATTATTCCTTCATCAGTACATCGATTTCTTTCAGGGGCATGTCTGCAGCCCAACCTTTGAGATTGCTCTTCCAATTTCAGGCATGTCGAAACTGTCTTCTTTGGTCAGCAATTTTAATTGCAGTCTCCTAATCTACTGCCTTTCACCTTTTCTTAGGGTTTTGTAGGCGAAACCCTCCTAAAGTGGTTCAGGTGGCCTTTCATCTGTCATCACGCCTATGAAAAATAGTTATTTGTAAAGCAAGAGCGCTGAAAGCAGGGGAGGCTTCATGACGAGTGAGAAGGAGAAAGAGGTGGCAATTCATATGAGGCAGAAAGTCCCTAAATGCGCTTGTGACACACATCATACTTCTTGTATTATGTGTGTTCTCATAGCAGTGCTGTGTATGAAAAGGACTTTTCATGAACTAGTGCGTAAAAACTGCATAATAGTGGAGTTTTGGACCTGCAAAAGCGCAGCAGTTATAAAAAGTAATTTTACAACTATTTTTGGGCAAGTTTTCAGAACTGGCCACTTTCCGCATCCTGTACATGCCTGAAATATCGAATATTCCGTGAATGTATCATCAACATATTTTTCATAACACAATTTCCACAATGTCCCGTAATTTATGATGTTCAGAAAGTGACAGAATTTCTGGATAATGACGGTAATTTTAACATTTTTCCAAAATTTTTGGAATTTTTCGGAAAATTGGTTTTCATCGTTACTTAAATCAAAAGTTCCCTGCATTTTTGTTACAAACAAAATATCGTGTGTAGATAATTTTACTTTTTATTGGTTTATCTTGCGCTTGTCTTTGGTTCTTTTCCGCCCAAATTTCCCAGTGTTGGCGCTAAACAAGCATGAGAGATACAAGATGCAAAATACTGTTACAATAGCAGCAACATTTTACATCGTGTTCCTTTCAGATTTCACTATCGCAGGTACATTAGCTCAGGCCGCCAGCATTAAGAACACTGTTTCTGATTCGTCTCGAACTCAGTTCGATGAGGCTCTCGTACAAAAAACTTCACACACGTTTCGAACTACCTACTTTCCAGACATGTTGCACAATATGCTATTTAGGGTTTTGATTTGAAAAAGTCTGTTACAGCCCCAAAATAAGATATTCAGAAAATTGCGTTTAGGTAAAAAAGCTGAAGCACGTGAGCTGAGAATCAGAGTGTTCTATTTGTTAAAATAATATGAGATTGCTTTGTCTTGAACCTTTATAAATTATTATTAATTATATATATTCGGTATTCGGTTTTCATTCCTTGGGAATCGAACCGAAGGGCCTATGACAAAGCCACATAACGCGTCCTCGGGTTGCAGATAGAGGGTCCCTGTACCAAGGGCGTCTGCTGAATATGGTTACAATAATTAATAAGTAGTTGTGGG
Source organism: Andricus curvator (assembly GCA_932195095.1). NCBI lineage: Eukaryota > Metazoa > Arthropoda > Insecta > Hymenoptera > Cynipidae > Andricus > Andricus curvator. Next base: position 2,018 of record CAKNYM010015712.1, on the reverse strand, counting down.
CAATTGTCCAGGGTGGTCCACCAAACCACCAAAGAGTTGTAGATCCGTTTCAAAACGATCGAACACGCAGATCACCAGACAATGGGTCGGCAAACAAGGCCAATCACCCTAGAGTTTGAAGTGCTGACAATAATTTGAATGGTAACACGACGACAGAGGCTTTATAGCATGTATGCACACTCTCTGGTGTCAGAAATACCCAGAGCTTCAGCACGTTTTGCATCAGTCATTGCAATAGCATGCACCTACTGAGAGATGATCGCGATTTCAGGACCAGGAGGAACATTGACATGCAGGTTCCTCCCAAGCCCCAAGATCTGGATGAAATGGATGCCACCCCTTCGTGATGATATCTCGAAGGAGTCTGACCTCTGGACTATCAATTGTTCAGTTTATGGTGCTGCGAGAGCTTTGGCTGATCTAAATCTGAGGCCAAAACCGACGATGGATCAAAGTGCAAGAAACGCTTGCATCAACTGAACAAGAAGATTGGATGGGCAAAACAGAATGCGTCCCGTGTTCAGTGTGTGATTGACTACATAACATCTGGTAGATGGTTCACGAAAAGGGTTCGACAGTTTGCCCAAGAACAAAGGATCTACAATCACACACTGAACAAGTCAAAGCTGCTGACAAAAAGCAACATATTGTTGATAAAATACGGGTGTTCTACGGACAAAATACAGCTTACATCGTTGCAAATGGCGGAGATCCTTTCCTAAAAGTGGTCAGGAAACACGAGATAATTGGCAAAGGAGCGTTCCTTTACAAATCCGCGGAGCAGGCGGCCCAGACCCTTGGCCTAAATTTTAACATCAGAAGTGAGGAAAGCGCATTACTGCATCTAGATTCTTCACTTCTGAAAGCTGAAGTAAACAAAGCAGAGGTTGAAAAATTCCGCCAGCAGCTATTCGACGAGAAAATGCACGGAAGCTTTGACAGAAATGTACGAAAACAGTCCTTGTCGAAGGAGCAAACTTTTGCTTTCTTCAGATCATTAGGACTTAATTCGGGTACAAAGGGTTTCATTCTTGTGTGCCAGGACGGTGTTATTTCCAACGTAGTATACCGTGGCCGCATTTTATGTCAAGAAGTTCCCAGCGATAGATACAGGGCGTGTCATGCACACCCCGAGTACCTAGAAGACATTAATATCAGCGAGTCCCACTCACGCGGAAACAAGGTATCTCTACAGACATAATGCGGCCCTTAAAGTGCTTTATTACCATGGTTGTCGCTCTTACGGCGTTAGCCGCGATCCTGCCCTGCCAAACGCTCTAAGGGAGATGGAGTCAATTTTCCAAAACGATAAGTGCCAAATTTTCTGGAACTACGATTTTGGAACCGCAGTCTCCGCTGCACACTTGAGGCCTGACATCGGTATTCAAGACTTCGAGAAACGAACTATATTCGTGATCGAATTCTCGGCTCCGGCCGACTACAACATGACGGCCAAGGAGAAGGAAAAGGAGGAGAGGTATCAAGACCTTAAAAGGGAGCTGCAACGACTGTACCCAAAATATTCGGTTAAAATAATTTGCCTGGTGCTCGGTGCTCTCGAAGGTGCGAAACTATCACTGGTTCGTAACCTTAAAGCCATTCCCGCCTGCCTAAAATATGCCAAGCCACTTGCGATATGGATGCAGAAAGATGTCATCCTTGGGTCACTTCGTGTTCTCAAAACACATGGGGGTTTCGCCAGCCTGTCGTTGTGATTTAATTGTACCCTGTGACCACCCATCTCACAGGCGTGAGACGTGGCCATAGGTGTGATTTACCGCGGTTCTAATGAAAGGCGGTATCATTTTTAGATGAAAGTTGCTCCCAGTGGGACCCTGTGGTGGTTGTTATACATATATATAGGTGTGATTTACCGCGGTTCTACTGGGGGCTATTGACATTTTTGAGATGGCAGTTGCTCTTAGTGGGACGCTGTGGTGGTTGTTTAACTTTTTTTCATAAATATATATGTATATAGTTAAAAGTTTGTCATAAGGACAACCGCAGGATTTCGCCGG
>CAKNYM010015711.1:0-10114 GCA_932195095.1 Andricus curvator | reverse complement strand
GTTGCTCTGGAATACCGTGCGACCTCCCAAGTTATGTAGCCTTATCCTTGCATGCAAAGGGGCTCTGCAAGCTAGCTGCTCATGGTAACAACAATGACACCACCAAACCCAGTTGTAGATGCGGTTCAAAACGATCAAACGCGTAGACCGTAGACTCGTAGAGCACCCGAACATGGGTCGGCAAATAGTGCCGATCACTCTAGAGTTCGGGGTGCTGAAAATAATTTGGATGGAAACAAGACGACGAACCGGCTAAACTCTCATATTGAGTGAACGAATCAACTCAAGGATGAATTGCTGGACTGCTACGATGCCAGCATTATCCCTGTTTATGGAGGCTTCATGGCGTGTATGCACACTCTGAGGTGCCACAAACACTCAGAGCTTCAGCACGTTGCGCAACAGTCTTTGCGAAATCAAGTTGTCTACTCCTCGAAAACTAGATATGAACGTAGAGCGCTTTACCAACCGCTGCATGAACAAGCCGCAGGAGGAAGCGACATTAAGACCAATCGCAGAAAGCAGGCACCGCCTGAGGAATGATAGCGATTTCAGAACAAGGAGGAATATTAACATCCAAGTTCCTCCTAAACCTCAAGATTTGGCTGAAATGGATACCTCGATTCGTAAAGATACCTCGCAAGAGTCCGGCCACTTCATCATCAATTGTTCAGTTAATGGTGCGGCAATAGCTTTGGCTGATTCAAATCAAAGGCTAAAACCGATGATGGATCAAAAGACCAAAAGACAATTGCATGTTATCTGACGGAAGGAGGAGAATACAGAAGAGGGAGGGGTGGATCAGGGAGAATCGATAGCTTCTCGCTAACCCATCGTGCCTCTTCAGCGATCTCCCTGTTTCAGTCGAAAAATCCGCCCAAGCCTGACGAGGTCAAGACTTTTTGGAGAAAGGTTTAAGAGGTCCAACCGTTGTCCACCAATCACTGCCGAAGAGGTGAAGAAAGCACTTAGGGGCACAAAGAACTTCATTTTCGCGTGCCAGTACGGTATCATTTTTACCTTAGCATACCGTAGTTGTTCTTTACGTCAAGAAGTTATCAACGATAGGTGCAGAGTGTGTCATGTACATGCTGACTACCTAGAGCACATACTATCCAGGTGTCCCACCCACGCGGGAACGACTTATCTCGACACTGAAAAAAAAATGTTTCGAACAAAGTAAATGCATTTACTTGAATCCTATTTTTCAGCATCAAGAAAATATTCTTCAAGAAAGTCATTCCCTTGACTCAAAAGGTCTAGATTCGTTGCAATCTGATTAGTCCTTTAAAGAAATATTTATTTGATTCAATGTGTTCGATTCCTTGAATTAATCAGGACGCACTTGAATCATTTAATTTCTCCACAATTGAATCAAGTCTTCAGGTTTATTTAAATCAAATAAATAATTATTTCATTCAAAAGAATCATAATTAAGTTGAAAATATGTTTATTTGGCACAAAGAATTCTTGAATTTATATCAATGAAACATTTCTTTAGATAAAAAAAAAATTGTGTTCACATAAATATTGATTTTTTTAGTTAAAGAAAATGTTTCATTCTATTAGTAGAATTGAATTATTCATACCAAACAAAACATTTATTATGTTGGCGTAATTCATTTCAATTGAATACATCTTCAGATTAAACAAATATGTTGTTGAATTTAATATCAACGTTTTTGATTTAAAGAAATATTTCTTTGGCATTTATTGTCAAGAGTTAAATACAGCTTTCCGACGTAGAGTTCCCATGTTGCGACAGCGCACAGTGGGACAAAAAAAACGTCCGTGGAGAAATTGATTTTCAGAAGACAATTATTATCCGATTTCAACCTTTTTTTTAAATGAAAGATAATAAAATTTCGCATCGAACTGTCATGGCCGATTTTTAAATTTTTGTTTATTTTTTTGTTTATTTAATAACAACAATGAAAAAAAAATTTTGACTTTTGAAGTATACCGGTTTTAAAAAAATGCTTTGCATCGATCAAAAATACCTAGAAAACTGAAAGCAACTATCCAAAAAAGATGTCCAATAGCAATGCAAATGTTAAAGAATTTATTGAATTTGTTATAAACAAATAAGTGATTGAAAATGGTTTCGTGGGGATTGGCGGCGATTCGTCACTTTATTCACACTAAATTTGAACAATGTATGCACAAAAAGAGTTCTTCGGTTGAATTAATAAAATTTAATAAATAATTTCTTATTTTAAAAGCAATTTTTATAAACAAATATCCATATCAGGTATTTTTGATGGAACAAATAAAGTTTTTTGTATGGAATCGATCATATATTACTTGAAAATAAAACCTAAGTATCATATTTGATCACCAAATGAAACTTAATAATTGTTTAAACTACCTTAATTAACAAATGTACTATTTGGCTATTTTTGGAGGAACAAACTTGATTTTTTCGATGGATTTAACTGTAAATAACTAACTTCTGAATTTTTAAGAACATTTTGATGACAGTAAACAATTTATTATTGTAAACAACAATTGTTTAAACAAATTTTTATCATTTTATGTATTTATGAATAAAATCATGCTTTTTTCACGGAATTAACTGCCAGTTATTTAGCAATGATTTTTTGCTATGAACCGATAACATTTAATAATTGTTTAACCAAACTCAATTAACGAATGCATTATTTGGCTATTTTCAGCATTTAAACTTGTTTTTTCTGTGTGTAATCAACTGTTAATAACACCTTTTTAAAACTTTTTTTGATAGTTCGATAACGATCTACCTAATAGTACTAACTCCGATCATTTTATTAGTACTGACTCCGATCACTTTATCGTAGTAGGTTATTTTCAAAATAAACCGATCAATACCGTTAACGGAAAAAGAAAGTCTAGTAGTAATTAAGTTTCTTTAACAAATTAGCAATTTTCCTCAACTTATGGCAAGGAATTATAGCTAAGTAATTTTAATTATATACCACAAGAAAAAAAGCTTTTAGTTTAAAAATGCATTAGCCGAGAGAAATTTGTTTACTACATTGTTAATAAAAATGAAAATAGTAGATCGTTATCGAACTATCAAAAAAAGTTCAAAAATGTGTTATTAACAGTTGATTACATAAAAAAAAAACAAGTTTAAATGCTGAAAAATAGCCAAATAATGCATTTGTTAATTAAGTTTGGTTGAACAATTATCAAATGTTATCGGTTCATAGCAAAAAATCATAGCTAAATAACTGGCTGTTAATTCCGTGAAAAAAGTGGTATTTTATTTGCAAATACATAAAATGATAAAAATTCGTTTAAACAATTGTTGTTTACAATAATTAATTGTTGACTGTCATGAAAATGTTCTAAGAAACTTAGAAGTTAGTTATTGACAGTTAATTGCATCGAAAAAATCAAGTTTGTACCTCCAAAAATAGCCAAATAGTGCATTTGTTAATTAAGGTAGCTTAAACAATTATTAACTTTTATTTGGTGACCAAATATAATACTTAGGTTTTATTTCCAAGTAATATATGATCGATTCCATAGAAAAAACTTGATTTATTCCATGAAAAATACCTGATATGGATATTTCTTTTAAAAATTGCTTTTAAAATAACAAATTATTCATTAACTTTTATTAATTCAACCAAAAAACTTTTTTTGTCCATACATTTTTCATTTCCCCACGAAACCATTTTCATTCACTAATTTGTTTAAAACAAGTTCAATAAATTTTTTAACATTTGCATTGCTATTGGACATCTTTTTTGGATTGCTGCTTTCAGTTTTTTAGGTATTTTTGATTGAATCAAAGCATTTTTTAAAAACCGGTATACTTCAAAAGTCAAAATTTTATTACATTCTCATTCTAATGAGAAGGTATTGGTTTTATGTAAAATTTGACATAGTCGGTTTTCATCAAATCTCCACGTTTTGACACCCCCTGAGCTAGAAAAAACGATTTTTACCAAGGTGTCTGTCTGTAGTCTGTCTGTCTGTCTGTCTGCCTGTCTGTAGCCACGATGTATACCATTAAGCCATTTCCCTTTCAGGGTAGGCGTGACACTACCCGATTCGGGTAGTGTTTCTAGATGGATAGTTTTCTTGTAGTTATAAATAACTACAAGTGTGGGCCCACCACACCCACAATGTGCCAACAGCACGCAGCACTCTCGAATGGTCGCCCATCCAAGCACCAACCGCGCCCAACGCTGCCCAACCTCAGCGATCCGACGAGAACTGGCTCTTTCAGCGTGGTATGGCCGTTTCGGTAAACCGCGAATTTCATGAATTCCGTGATTTTCATGAATACCGCAAATTTCATGAATTCCATGAATTCCATGAATACTGTGAATTGCATGAATTCCGCGAATTTCATGAATTCCGTGAATTTCGTTAGTTCAATGAATTCCTCGAATTCCGCTAATTCAATGAATTCCACGAATTCCATGAATTACGTGAATTTCATCAATTACGTGATTTTCGTCAATTACGTGAATTTCATGAATTTCATGAATTCCGTTAATTTTATGAATTCTTTGAATTTATTTAATTCCGTAAATTCCATAAATTCCGTTATTCCTATGAATTCCATGAATTCCCTGAAATCCATGAATTTTCTGAATTCCATGCATTCTCTGAATTCCATGAATTCCTCAAATTCCGCGAATTCCATGAATTCTATGCATTCCGTGAATTTTATCAATTTTATGAATTCAGTGAATTCCGTGAATTTGATGAATTCTTCGAATGTAGCGAATTCCATAAATTCCATGAATTTCGTAAATCCTATGAATTCCATGGATTTCGTGAAATTCACGAATTCAATGAATTTCGTGAAATTCGCGAATTTCATAAACTCCTCGAATTCTTCCAATTTCGTGCATTCTATTAATTCTTCGAATTCCGTGAATTTCCGTGCTTTTTTTGAGAATGTGTTTTTTATTTTTGTTATGAAATAAACAAAAAAATAAACAAAAGCTTTTAAATCGGCCATGAAAGTTCAATGCGAAATTTTATTAGCTTCCAGTTAAAAAAAAAAGTTAAAATCGGATAATAATTGTCTTCTGAAAATCAATTTGTCCACGGACGTTTTTTTGCCCCACTGTGCAGTGTCGTGGTCATCGCTGTGGACTTTACACTTGACGGTCGCAAGTTCGATCCCTCCTGGAGGTAGATTTTTCTTCGAATTTGTCTATTTCAGGTTCATCAAGATTTTAAATTATGTGAATTGTTCAAATAAAATATGCATAATAATAACTATCTTTATTATAATATAAGCTGAAAGAATCCAGTTGTTCATTTAGGAAAATATGTGCTATAATTGAAGTACAAAATACTTTATTGCACTCGCGCATATTTGAGGTCAAATAAATATTTATTAAAATTAGTGGGATATTTTTTTGCTTTAAATATTCGAAAATTTGATGTGGGAAAAGAGTTTTGTGAGCCTACAAAACATTTTCTTGATCTTGAAATACATCTCTTTCCATCAATTTGCATTCCTTCAGTTCAGAGCAATATTTATTCCCATTCATTGCATATTCATTTGGAACAATGAGACATTCATTTGGTTCAAAATGTATATTTTTGACTTCAATTATTATTTCTTCGATTGAAAGAAATATTCGCCTCTAAACAGTAGGTCATACTTTTAAATCAAACAATGTTAACTTAATCCTATTAACATTTCTTTGGCTGAAATAAATGATTTCTTCCACTCAAAGTGCACATATTTATTTGTCTTAAATAAATATTTCTTCGAAAATAATCTGGACTTTCACTTACTTCAGCCAAGTAAAATTTATTTGATACAAGTAATCTCTTTTTTCAGTGTACAAACACAATGCGGCCCCAAAAGTGCTTTACTAACATCTTTTTCACTATTACAGTGTTGGCGCTGATCCTGCCTTGCCGAACTCTCCGAAGTAGATGGAGTTAATTGTCCAAAACGAGAAGTACCGAATTTTCTGGAATTACAATTTTCAAACAGACAGCAGACAGCAATTTTTCAGACAGCAGTCTTCATTGCACACTCGATGCCTGACATCGTTCTCCAGGACTTCGAGAAAAAACTACATTCATAATCGAATTATCAGAGCCAGCCGACTACAACATCAATGACAAGGAGAAGGAAAATGAGGAAAGGTATCGAGACCTTAGAAGGGAGCTGCGACGACTATATCCAGAATATTCGGTTAAAATAATTGTCCTTGTGATAGGTGTTGTTCGAGTTGCGTGGCTATCACTGGTTCGTAAGCTCAAAGCCTCAAAACCTGTGAGTTTCGTCGGCCCGTCGTCGTGATTTCATCAAGCCCTGTGGCTACCCATCTCACGGCCTTGAGACGTGGCCATAGGTGTGATTCACCGCGGTTGCACTCAGAGCCAGTGTCATTTTATGGATGACAGTTGCTCCAGGTAAGTCAATTGAGCCCTGATAGAGATATTTTTTACCTTTTAATAAGAATATACCACATGAGAAGTTCTGGAAAAAATGCAAGAATTTCTCGAATTTTGTACCTTAACTTCAACTTGTGGCATGACCTTGAAACGATATATATATATATATATATATATATATATATATGGATGATCTCAAGATCTATGTTAAAAATGAAGAGCAACTAAATCTAGCTTTAGAAATTCTCAAAGAGTACACTCAAGAAATTGGAATAGAGTTTGGGTTAGAAAAATGCGCCACGGTTAATTTGAAGCGAGGAAATCTTAATGGCGTCCCCGAAGACCCTGATCTCGTCGATAGAAGTGCTATACGACACCTTGTCGCTAAAGATACCTATATATACATGGGCGTGCCACAAAGCCGCATCCAGGACGCAACATCGATTAGGAATGCTCTCCGATGTAAATACAAACGTCTTATCCGACAGATTTGGTCCTCCGAACTTTCGGTGAGGAACAAAGTATCTGCAACGAACATGCTTGCCGTTCCAGTAGTACTCTATTCGTTTGGAGTGGTTCCATGGATGAAGGATGAGCTCAGATCCCTCGATATCGGGTCACGAAAAGTTATGCACATGAACAAAAGCATGCACCTTAAGTCGGGTGTTCCGCGACTTTACATCTTATGCCGTCAAGGAGGTCGCGGAATACTGAATCTCGAATACCTTTACAAGAAGATCAATCTGGTTGCAATATAGTCGCAAATAGACGAGACCTTCTTCTTAGAATGGTCATGAAACACGAAGAAGTGAGCAAAGGAGCGTTTCTGTACGAAGCAGCGAAGGAGACTGTTGAAACACTTGACCTTGACTTCAATATCAGGGATGAGAAAAATGCATCAAACATTATGATCCATCTCGAGTACTCACTCCTGAAGGCCATAGTCAAGGAAGCACAGGAGAAAAACTTCCGTGAACAGCTCCTCGACAAGGGGATGCACGGCATCTTCCACAGAAATGTGTAGGATCAGTCGATGTCGTATGAGCTAACGTTTGATTTCCCAAAATCACCCGAATTGAAGTCTGGCACTGAGGGTTTCATTTTGGCGTGTCAAGATGGTATCATTTCAACTTTAGCATACCGTCGCCACATTTGAAGCCATGACATTCCCGATGATAGCTGCAGAGCGTGTCATGTACACCCCGAGCATCTAGGACACATACTATCTAGTTGTCCAACTCATGCGGAAGTGGCGTACATTCAAAGGCACAATGCGGCACTAAGAATGCTGTATTATCATCTCTGTCACTCTTACGGCATTAGCCCTGACACCACTCCGCCAAAAGCTCTTAGGGAAATAGTTTAATTGTTTATGTCGCGCACTCGAGGCCTAACATAGTTCTCCTTGACTTCGAGAAACGTACCATGCTCATTAACGAATTTTCGGCACCAGCCGACAAGAACATCACAGCCAAGAAAAATGAAAAGAAGGAGAGGTATAAAGACCGTTTAAGGGAGTTGTGACGGTTATACCCGGAATATTATCTTAAGCTAGTCGCCCTGATCATCGGTGCTATTAGAGGTACCAAGTTTTCAATTGTTAATAGCCTGAAAAGAATCCCTGCCTGTCAACGAAATGCTAAGACACTTGCGGGGAAGTTGCAGAAGGCGGTCGTCCTTGAGTCGCTCCGTGTCTTCAGGGTACACGAGAATTTTGCCGGATAGTCAAATTAAGTCCATCGCAGACTGTAACCACCTATCTCACGGTCGTGAGACGTGGTTACAGCTGAAACGTAACTGCGATTTCGCCGGGAGCGGGTGCAATTTTGTAGAATGGCACCCGCTCCAGATGAAATGCTGTGGTTGTCCTTATGCAAAAGTTTGAATTATATATGAAGCCGACAACCTCCGGAAAAATGGATATGTACGCAGAGCGCTTCCCCAACTGCTGCTTGATCAAGCTGCAAACGAAGATGAGGAAGCGACATTAAGACCAACCGCAGAAAGCAGGCACCTTCTGAGAAATGATCGCAATTTCAGTACAAGGAGGAACAATAACATGCAAGACCCTCCTAAGCCCCAAGATCTGGCTGAAATGGATGCCTCTCTTCGTGAAGATAGCTCGGAGGAGTCCCACCTCTGGACCATCAATTGCTCAGTTTATGGTGCTGCGAGAGCTTCGGCTGATTCAAATCGAAGGCTAAAACCGACGATGGATCAAAAGACCAAAAGACGCTTGCATCAACTAAACAAAAAGATGAGATGGGCAAGTCAGAGTGCGTCCCCTGTTCAATGTGTGATTGACTACATAACATCTGGTAGACCGTTCACGGAAAGGGTTCGAAAGTTCGCCCAAGAACTACGGATCTTGAATCACACACTAAACAAGTCAAAGCTGCTGACAATCAAGCAGCATATTTTTGACAAAATACGGCTGTTATCTGACGCAAGGAGGAGAATACAGAAGAAGGAGAGATGGATCAGGGAGAATTAACAGTTTCTCGCTGACCCATCGCGCCTCTTCAGCGATCTCCCTGTTTCTGTAAAAAATCCACCCAAGCCCAAGGAGGTAGAGACTTTTTGGAGGGAGGTGCACAAGATCCCGGAAACACTAGAATTGAAAGAAGATACTGACAATATCATCCGCTTCAAGGAGTTTTGCGACAACCTCATAAAATCTGAGGAAGAATCTCCACCAATCACTGCCGAAGAGGTGAAAAAAGCACTTAGAGGCACGAAGAACTTTTCCGCTGCTGGACCAAATTGTATCAAGAACTTCTGGTGGAAGAAACACACCAACATTTGGCCCGCATATTCACCTCATATTTAAAGTCGGAGACGCCCAATCCGCAGTGGCTGGTGTTAGTACGCACTATACCCCTGCCGAAAAAAGGCAACTTGTCCAACCCAGAGAATTATAGGCCAATAACTTGTTTGAACACACTGTATAAGATCTTTACAGCTGTCCTAAACGACAGGATTGTTCGACGAATTGAGCCTGTATGGCGAGAGATGTACGAACAACGTGGCTCGAAAAAAGGTGTAGCAGGCTGTCAAAAGAACCTGCTAATTGACAGGTGTGTCTGTAAAGACGCTGCAGCCCATCAGCGCGTCCTGTCAATGGCCTGGATTGACGACCGAGACCCTTGGCCTGAATTTCAACATCAGAAGTGAGGAAAGTGCATTACTTCATATAGATGCTTCACTTCTTAAAGCCGAAGTAAAGAAAGCAGAGGTTGGAAAATTTCACCAACAGATACTCGACAAGAAAATGCACGGAAACTTTCACAGAAATGTAGAAAAACAGTCCTTGTCGAAGGAGCAAACTTTTGCTTTCCTCAAATCATCAGGGCTTAATTCAGGTGCAGAGGTTTTTATTTTCGCATGCCAGGACGGTGTCATTTCCACCTTAGCATACCGTGAGCGCATTTTATGTCAAGAAGTTCAAAGTGATAGGTGCAAAGCGTGTCATGTACACGCTGAGTACCTAGAACACATACTATCAGGGTGTTTGACCCACGCAGGAACTACGTATATCTATAGACATAATGCGCACTAAGAGTGCTTTATTACCATCTTTGTCGCTCTTACGGTGTCGGCCGCGACCCTGTCCTGCCAAACGCTCCAAGGGAGATAGAATCAATTGTCCGAAACGAGAAGTGCCAAATTTTCTGGAACTACGATTTTCGGGCAGCAGTCTCCGTTGCGCACTCGAGGCCTGACATTGTTCTCCAAGACTTCGAGAAAC
>CAKNYM010015709.1:0-10844 GCA_932195095.1 Andricus curvator | reverse complement strand
TTTTCTTGTAGTTATAAATAACTACAAGTGTGGGCTCACCACACCCACGATGTGCCAACAGCACTCATGTCAGTATTCTTGAATGCACGGAAAAAAATAATCCGCAGAAAAGTCACGAACTTGTAGCTAGGTCTCGGATACGAGAAAAAATCATGAAATATTGAAACGTATCAAATTATAATATCGACGAACTATTTTTGGTATAATGGACAATTATTCTTAAGATACTGTGAAACTGTTTACAAATATTCTGTTAAGGGATCAAATTAGAATTCACGGAACTCGGTTAAAATGTCGATTAGAAAGATGATGAATAATTTTGTGAAAACTTAAAATAACCCGTGAAGTATTCACGAGACACAACGGTAGCATCGTGAATAGGAATCAACTTAGAAACTTGGGAGCAGTTCCTGAAAAATGAAGTCTGGAATATGAAAAAAATTATTTCGTCCTTCCTTTTGGCGGTCATTCACCTCCGACCGTGCGGCCACACACATACTCAACACTATTCAACCTTGAAGGAGTCACAACACAGTATGCATTGATAGTACACAGAATTGTATATCTTTATATTAGAGTTGTACACATAAGTTATTACATACATATTTTCAAACATACATGATTATATATTATATTATACATATTACAAGCTGAAACAGAGAAAATATAATTAAAAGTCGCTGGCGGGAATCGAACACGGGATCTCCGACGCTGCAGCACGGCGATATTCCATCCTGCTAAACCAGATTATGATTTTAAGAAATTTATCGTCCATATGAACTAAATTCTAGGATGTGTATAAATCGCAATTAATTTAATACTTATTTATTTAGGGTAATGGCAATTTTCAAAATCTTTAATTATTTTTAAAAGATTCGATCTCTTGAGGAAAAGCATTTCTTCATTTGAATTTATAAAAACTGAAAGGCCAATTGAAACACTTAAATTGGAACTTTCGAATTTTAAACTTTTTAAATTAAAGTTTAAAAAATGTTGTAATCAAACGCTCAATAACTTACAAATGTTACGTATAAAATAGAAGTTTTTCAATTGAACAATTTGAAATTAAATGCAGTTAAACTGAAAAAGGTACAATCTTAAACTTTTATAAATTATACAGTTTAAAGATTTAAAAAAATGTAAATCGACGTTACCATTTTCAATGCTCTGAATGAATGAACAAAATTTGCAAAATTATATCATTTTAAACAATTGTAAGTTAGAAATATTAAAAATTGAATGATTACGAAATTCTTTTCTAAACTAAAAACTTTTTAAATTGGAAGTTCAATTATTTTAATTTTAAGTCGTTACAAATTAATAATTGTTCAATTGATGTTTGTATATCAAAATTTGTTTTTGTTTTGAATTATTTTTTAATATATTTTTCAAATAATTTTCTCAAAATAAAAAATAATTTTCAATTTATCTGGAAATCTTAATAACATTTTTTAATTCTTTCGAAACCTTTCAAAATACTTAAAAAGCTTCGAAATGTATTTTTCGAAATCTTTAAACATCTAAATTTTGTTTTTCATTCTTTGAAATCTTTTCAAGTTATAAATTATATTGTAATCTTTTCAAAGCTTTTAAATATCTCTTAAACTTACTCAAATTTTTTGAAATTAATAATTGTTCCATTGTTATTCATACATAAAATTCAACAATTACACATAAAATTAAAAATGTCAAACATGGAAAAATTAAAATTGTAACGTTCGCCGTTTAAATGTAGGTCTCTGAAATTTAAACACTTTAAGGCCCTCTATATGACATTCTACGTCCAATACGCCTGGCAAATTTCGATATGTCTTAAAAATATTATTACGGTAAGGAAATTCAAAATAAATCTAACTCATTTTTTTAATGAGAACCTTTTATTTATTTATTCATGTATCAAGGAGCGTTCACTTCCGACACTCGCACTAAAATATATCTTAAAACTATTTTCCGATAAAAAATAAAATATTTTCTCAGGCTGGTTTTGAAAAAAATCCATTTTTTATTTCAACAAATGGATTTTTCCTATTTTTCTCGAAAACAAAGCGTTATGGGGATTTTAATTTCTTGCGATAACAAAAATTATAAAAAATAAAGTTTGAGTTAAATAATCTGAGGATAGTTTTTTCTTCATGAAAAATCTTATTGTTCATTTTTGTCTATAATTAAAACAAAGTTTAATTTTATCCAACTGTATAATTATTGTTGACATTTAAAATTTCCAATCATACAATTATTAGCTGATATTCAGAAATTATTATCTTCTCCCTGCTAAAACATATTAAAATTAAAAAATCAGCTTTAAAAAAAATCGAAGAGAAATTGAAAAATAGTAAAGGGGTATTTTTGTCCCAATTTTTCCAAGAAACAATTATGTTTTCTTAACTTTTTTCATATCTTGCCCAGTTTCTGAGAGAAACTGGAAATTCGTGTTTTTTAAATTTAAAACGGACTTTTTCAGAAATGGTCCGTGCAAAAATGTTGTTTTTTATCGAAAAATAGTTGTCAGACATTTCAGGTACAACTTACATAATAAATACAGTCTTCATATTTTGGCGCAGGTTAAACATCGGTAACGAGATCAAGAAAATGCGATATAAAACGATTTATACTCTTGCCGAATTTCTATCAGTGGTAGAGTTTTACATTAAAAATTATAATAATTCATTAAAGTCGAAGTTCTCTTACAAAACACGTTCAACATATACCCTTATATATATAATACATGTTTTTCGTTCTTTGGTCCACCTCATATGAGAAATAACTTTAGTTACATCCAATCTTTGGCAATATAATGATAACCGTCACCTATTTTGTTTCGACTACTAACCATTGCGTTACAGGTAATATCGATCATGTTTAAAACGCAGTAGGAATAGATATTATCATTGAACACTTTAAATGCTTGCAGGTGCTTAATGAAGTAGCAGTCCTCAAGTTTTTGTGATATAATTTGAAAATTATTATCGAACACTATCAAGGTATGTACCAAATGAAATTGCGGTCCACTTTCTGCAAAAATAGTTACAACACTTTTAGATTTAATTTTTTGCCCTAAACATTCCAACCATTTAACTGTCTGTACAGTGTTTGTCATTGGTGGTGTAAGTAAGTGGATAAAGTTTTCGATATCATTTATCTCATTAATGTTTCGATATCTAATAGGACCTGTTGTGAACGGAGCATAGGTACCTTGTTTCATTAAAAATCGGTAGTTTAACATTAATTGATGTTTAATCGCAATCGTTCGACAAACGTTTTTTCTACAGGCTGAGACGTGAGAGGTTACTTTTCCATCCCGGTGTCTACTTTCGTAACGCATGCAAGTAATATTGCTTAAAGGTCCAACAGCCTTCATTATACGCGAATAATGAATTAAGAAGTGATGTTTTGGTTTCATTTGACGTGGATAAAGTTTAGAATGTAAAGCCAGATATTCGGTTACTTCTGTTTCCAAAAGCTTGTGCGTTCCGAACTGAATAATTTTGCTGAACACAATTTCAACTATAGATTTTAGTTTGGTAAGCAAATGCCAATGCTCGTTTTCCTCTGGCACGAACGGTCCCACTAGAAGAAACAATGCCCTAAGGAGAGACAGCATTTCGGAGGACGACATTATTAAATATCCTTTTTTTATGTGTTTTTCGGAAATCGCTTGAGGCTTATTTACGCTATCGTTCGGCCCATATTGAAAACCGGAGAGTCTCAAATTTAGATCGTCGATTGAAAAAAATTTCTCTACAAATATGAAATCATGCAAAGTAAGAGCCACGTCGTAACGCAACACACCTTCCAAGAGATCGTGTTGAGGGTCAACAAATAAATTGGTTGTCGCCTTAAAGCTGTCAATCTCATTGAAGGCGCATTTTTCTTTTATTCCAGACTTGGAGACGTCGTTTTCAGCTAGAAGAGCTTCGTAATTGTCTTCATCACGGAGCACACAATCGCGTTCATGAAATATCGATTGAAGATTTTTGTATTCTGTGAGGCAAAGTCGACAAAAAAAATTTGCAGTAAAACTCTCCACAAAACCTAAAATGCCATTGACACCCAGATTATCAGCCAACATCAACGCGAGTACGAAGTAGATTTGTTTTTTTTCATTTCCAATTGTAATCGTAACACCCTCACGTTCTAAAAATTGAATTTCCTCGACAACTTTTGCAAAAGCTATTTGATTAGAAAATGTCTTCCTGTGTTTACTATTAAACAATATAAAAAGAAAAATATTTTCGACCTTGGACTGATATTCGGGAGGGACGGCTGCACAGCTTAAGTAACCGGCTCCGCATGCCGAAACACCCTTATGACTACCAAGAGGATTATTAGTCTCGTAGTCATCAAAGTAACCGAATATTGGCAATACAATCTTGTTGGAATATTTTTCAGTTTTTTCTTTCCAAAAAGTACCTTGAACAATATTTTTTACAATCACGGAGTGCTTCTGAACATCATTTAAGTACTGCATGGTACTATCGAGAACGCCTGGCAGTTCGAAAAATTGCTTTAGAACGTTCCTGATTGGAATGAATTGAGCTACTAAATCTTTATCGACTAATTCTTTTGCACCCTCTTTTTCAACAATCACTCTCATTTCTCCAAGTTTGTAACTTTCAGGAAGTATAAAGGTATCATGTTTTTTGAAGTGGGCAAAGCGTTTCGCTTCTGTGTCAAAATCTTTAAATGCCAATGAAAATTTCTTTAAAATATCAGAAACCTCTGTGACAGTCAGTGAGTCTTTGCCCACTTCAGAAACTCTGTTACAAACCTCATGTTTAATGTCGCTTATAATGTTATCAAGTAGAGTAGAAACTTCTGTAATTATTTCTCCAACCCTTTTTCGAGGTAAATCTCTATAATTGTACAATTTAGCCGTAAATAAACATATTTTCTCTCGAAACGAATCTGATTTGCAGTCACTTGGAGTTTCTAAAAGCAAGGTTTCATCGCCGAATACCTCATCGTACTCATCGAATTCATCGGAAGAACAGTCGGAACCCTGATAAAATGGAGAGTCCTCATAATCTACATTCAAATTCTCCGGAGAATCATAAGTGTAAGCATTATCATCAAAAAGAGAAGCGTTTTGTTGAACTTGTATACTATTTAATTCAGATGAATGATGAATAGCCCGGTGTTTTCGATAAGAATCAAATAAGTAATACACTTTTGAGCAGTCGACTTCCATACAATGGAAATTCCGTAATGATTTGTGAGACAATTCAACATGAAGAACGAGACTTTTATTGCTTGAGAATGATAATTCACAAGCGAAACATTTGAACAAAATTGCATTTACAGACATTTTCTATCAAAGGGTTGAAAACTTGTTCTAAGTTGTACAACTGTCAACTTCGCATCAATTTTTCATTATACGATATTTTATATTAAATAAGAAAGTATTCTTTGTGAATTTTAAAAACTAATTTCTCTGTTTGAGAACTTCGAACTTCGCATTAATTTCTTTTGAAATTGAGTTCACTTTGAGGCATATTTTTTCAGAGGGGGATCTGATACTAAATCCTGCAACTTGAACCAATTGCCAAATGTATTTTGATTTATCTGGATACGCACAATCGAAAACATAAAACGCTTTAAATGCTAAGACGATCGCGTCCAAAAATGAATTTGTTCCGTACCAAACATTGTTAATGATGACGAAGGTTTTCCGCACATTAACGATTGATCCAATAATCAAAACAATTGGCTGCAGTGTTAATTTTTCATCGCATAAACTTTTTCTTAAATTCTGTAGAACTGCTTCAGCCTCGTTATCAACCTAAAGAAGAAACATCCTTTAGCTCACAATTTACTGAAACCATTTAATGTATGTTGCTGTACTATGAATAATGTAAAATAGTATATTTATTAATTTATTAGTTAAATAAGTAGAAAAAAATACGCTCGGTCTCCTTTTTTTGGCTCGCGCAATTTGTAAATTAAAATATAAAATTAACATTAATGCAAAATTTTTGTATTTCATAGTACCTATTATCTGAAATACTAGAAAATAAAAGGGACAATATTTTTGATAATTGATGAAAACATGAACAAAAAAATTGTTCCAAATTGTTGCTCATCTTTGAAAGTTAATTGTTTTTGTTAAAGGGCGTTGAAACCAGGACCCAAACAAAAAACTGATTTGCTTTATTTTACTCCATAAATACTATAATTACATCTTTTTTTAGATAATTAGGGACTATTCCTGTTTTGAATCAAATCTGTAGTTGGAGTGAAAGTTTTTGTGTAAAATGCTTTTTTTGTATGAATTCAAAAAAAAAAAAAAAATCTTACACGGAAACTATTAAAATTAGCAAATTTTTCACTCCGAATACAGATTTAATTCAAAAGAGGAATAGTCCCTAATTCTCTAGAAAAGATTTAATTCTAGTATTTATAGAGTAAAATAAGGTAATTTAATTTTGAGGTTGGGTCCTGGTTCCAACGCCCTTAAAGTAATCGATTTCCGCTAAAAAACAAAACGCGAACGAAACCGAAAAACGTAAATTGTTGACAAATTTTTAATCTGTGAAATAGAATTTTTCTGAATAAAAATACTCATTTCCCGTGAAAAATGCTAACATAACGTATAATTGTTGAGTATCAAATATTGGTTTACAACATCAAAAATAGCGACATTTTTTAGACATATCACTACACCGCTTTTTCTAGAGAAGATAGTTTATATTTATTATATTTAATTTAAAAACTCACCTGCACAGACAGCATATATGAATTTCTCTTTTCGCTTCCGCTCGCGTTTCCCCTTAACAAATTCTGTAAAAATTCATTCGGTTCTGGATTCTCGACGACCTCAGGAACCTCGTTTTCTTCGTTATCGGAATTCCGTTTCCTTTTTCTTCCGCGTGTAGCCTTTCCAACTGGTACGATGTTTAGCAGTAAATAAAATATTACTGCATGCTGACTATCTGTGTGAGGTAAAAAAACAATTATTAATAATAAAATTAATGGTGAGGAATGTAAACACAACAGATAAAAATACAGAAATAGAAAATCCTAGAATACCAGGTTCTAGTCCTGGCAACAAATCTAGATAAGATTTGTCGACAGCAGTCAACTTTGGTCCAGCTTTTAGCAGTCGTAATACGTGTTCTTGAATGACTGGCCACTTCTCATGAAAAACATCTCTTTTATCGGGATGTAAAAGGTCGAAATCAGTCTCGATCTGCAAAATAATATCAGTAGCGTTTAGTTTTTAACGATATAGCGACGATTTCAAATTACTGAATTTAATTAATCTAATGAGCATACCAGTTCTCGTCCTAGTTGTTCCCGCAAACCTTTGAAACGATAAAGGTACTCTTGGACACTGCATCTTTCTATTTTAAGGATACTCCTTCGAGCTTCATGGGTATCTAGCCAATACTTATTGAGCTTTATAAGATCATCTGAATGTTTCGTGAGATATTCCAATTTATATTTAATCGAATCTGAAAGAAAATATTATAAGTAGTCTGAAAGGGGTTATATTGCGAAATAGTATCCGGATAATAAAACATGTCCAACAAATAATATTGAACAATAATAAAAAGTATTCTAACCTTCAAATTGTAAGACACTCGGTGTCTGCTCATCTGTTCGTCTATTAGATTTAAATGCTGGTTTTAATATTCCCTCTTGTCGCAGTTTTGCTTTCGAGTACTCAAAATGATTATAAAGTTTGCCGCATTCACTACATCTGGTTCCGTTTTCCAGTCTAAAACCAATGTAATAGGTAGCCGCACTTTCAGTAGGAAAAAGCCTCTCTATTTCGGAAGCAAGGTGCAAAAATTCTTCTTTATCAATGCTAAAAATAAAAAATACAATGAAAACCCGAAATATTTAATTACAAACCATATTTCAAATGAATACGTACTGCCATTCATCCAGCTTCTGTCCGTTTTGATAATTTTTCAGTAGTTGAACTTTTTTTTTTCGTATAAAGGCATGCACGATTAGTGCTCGACCTTTTTCAGGCATTAAATTACCATTTTCTTGGTAAGCGTTTAACACAATTTTTGCATCTGTCTCATTTCCCAAAAGCTTGGTTAAGGTCTGCAAAATATATAAGTTGCGATATACTTTATTCCACTTTCTAAAGGTTCCCTAATCATTTACACTTGATATCGACATTATAAATTGGAAAAAAAATGGTTCAGCTGTCCCAGCTAGACGTTTAGCTGGATTTCGTCTTTTACGAAAATATAGCTGTTACTTAAATTTCTGGCTGTTTCACCTAAATATCTAGCTGTTTTAGCTAATTTTGCCGTCTAGAAATTTTCTAGCTAATTTATCTAGATAATTTCTAGATGGCAACATTTAGCTAAAATAGCTAGACATTTAGGTAACTCAGCTAGAAATTTATATAACACAGCTATATTTTCTTTGAAGACGAAATCCAGCCAAACGTCTAGCTGGGACAGCTGAACCATTTTTTTCAGTGTATGTTAAGAAAAATGGATGAGGTCACCAAAAGTTCTGAAAAATATACGTACTGTGAATTTAGGATCTTGAGCAAAATCCGTTATTTCTTCATTAACATCAAAATTCCCTATATTTTGATCACTATGGATCTCATCTCTTCCATCTTGATTTGTCAAATCCAACAAAATGTGATTAGAGTTACTTTCTTGCAAGTTTTGCTCACCTGCAAAAACCTGTCCCGCTTCCAGAACTTGACTGAGCAAGCTTCTGCCCTGGATCGTCTGCAAGCAATTAGGTGAATGAGCTAAATTCACAAAAACATTAAAGTTTCTCTGTGAAAAAAAAGGAAAAAAAAAACCGAAAAAATAAGAATCCGTTTCGAGAGACCTACATCAATTAACAACGCTTACCTTCTTACTTATTATGATTATATGGAAATTTTTGTCTCAAACTCTTACCTCTGTTAACTCATCCATATTGCTCCTGGAAAAAAACTACTGATTGGTATTTGCTATTTCAATTTTAAAAATTATATTACCTACAATTCGATTCTCTATGACACAATTTAGGAAAATATTTTGGACGACTGAAAAATCCCTAGAAAAAATTCCCAACACTGTGAAATTCCCGAAAAATAAAATAATCGAAATATAAAATGCCCGAAATGATAAAATTGCCGAAATATAAGAATCCCGAATTGGAAAATTCCCATATAATAAAATTCCTGACAGAAAATTGACGAATTATAAAATATCAGAACTATAAAATTCCCGAATTTAAACAATTCACAAAAATTGTTTTTTAATGAATATTATTCATTTATTAAAATTACCATAATACAATATTATTATAAAAAAAAATATTTGTTAAGGTTAAAAATTTTTAAAATTATTTATTTAATTTTAAATAACAGTACTTGAAAAATATATATACATGTAGATGAAAATTTTTGTTTGAAATGTGCGTAGTACTTGAAAAAATTACAAAAAATGTTATAAAAAATCGAATTTTCAATTGAAAACAAATTATAAATAAATTTAGAGATGAAACAGCGAACGTCTTGAAAGAAAGAAAATTCTTCCTAAATTTTCTCCGAACCTAATAACATTTTCGATCAAATTTTGCAGAATTCAATTTAGCACTGGTTTATTTTGAAATATGTATATATATTTTTTCAAATTGAAAATTTGATTTTTGAGAACGAATTTTATAATTTTTAAAAATACTACGTACATTTTACTACGTACAAAATTTTTCTTTAAGAAATATATTTTTTTTAATTATTGTTATTTTAAATTCAAACAATAATATTTAAGAACTTCAAACATTAAAAAACAATTTTTCTTTGATAACAATATTTCATTATTGTATTTTTACTAAATAAACAATATTTATCAAAAAAACACAATTTTTTAAATTGTTTAAATTCGGAAATTTTCCATTTCAAATATTTTCTTTTTCGAGAATTTTACAATGTCTCGCTATCGGGCTAAATATAATTATTGCGTGAACTAGAACGTTACCGGCGTAACCAAATAAACGATTTTGCTTTTTTTTCAACAGAAAGTCGCGTGCATAACATAACCTATCCGAAATGAGAATGCCGGTTCGGTTCGACGAGTATAAATGAATAACCTTCTTTCTCCTACAACACATACTACACCATAATAATAACAAAAAGGGATGAATATTTACATAGAAAATTGATATGGCAACTTTTAATCTAATAAAATAAAGAAAATAAGCGCACGTTGAGAAGATACACGTAACCTCAACTCGACGAAGTTTGAGATATAATTATGAGCATGAAACAAATATGTATATATATATATAATATTACAAATGAATATGTATTTAATGTAAATAAGTACTTACTTATTTCAATTTTTCAATAAATCTCGTACTCCAAGAATAATTAACGATCAGTGCGTATCGGGATTTTTGCCGGGGCCACGACACTTCGGACACACACACACACAACAGAACACACACGCGCTCGACCATCTGATACACAGATGCACTAACACAATCACGCACATCGCTTTAAGATTGAGTTCCCAGATTCTTTGCGACGGAGAATCTTAATTTTCGACTTTCGTGAGAAGTGAGTAATCGAAAACAACAAATATAAAACATTAATTCAAAATCTTGTAAGACCTTACCTACTACTCTCGAAATACTTATTAACTTATTACTAATAATCTACGTAAAAAAAAGTGGTGAACCCTTTTTGAATTATCACTTCGAGTTCGTGAATTCTTTCTTAAAGTTCGTACATTATATATGAAAATCCATGATAAGCTCACGATTTTTTCTCGTATCCGAGACCTAGCTACAAGTTCGTGACTTTCCTGTGGATTATTTTTTTCCGTGTGGTCACCCATCCAAGTACTAACCGCGTCCAACGCTGCTTAACTTCA
>CAKNYM010015708.1:0-28586 GCA_932195095.1 Andricus curvator | reverse complement strand
GTAAATAAATTGGTCGCGCGCGGAGCGCGCGTATGAGCCTCTAGTTTGGTTAAAAATTCATCTATTTTGTTGGAAATGCGGAATTTTTTCCCTTATATATAATATTTATTTATTGTTTATCAATTGTTTATTGAATCGCTAGCGATTTGAAATTCGTATCATCAAAAAGAATCTCTTTCAAAACGTCTTGTTTTCTAATGCCTTGAATTTCTGTTTACGATTCTTAAAAAAATGCATTGAAACCTTGTAAAAGAAATGGGGGAAAATTGGGTCAAAATTATCGATTTTAGGTGTTTGAGGAGATTTTTAAATTTTAAGGGAGGAGGGAACTCGATTAAAGAGGACAGACTGTGATTCCTGGTATTTTAATCAATCTCATTTATATTATAATTGTGCTCCTTGAATTTTTTTCCGTTTGCATGGCTATCACTTATTGATTGGTTCTAAACAACAAAATGTTTTCAGAACTTTTAGAGCAGAACTTCACGCTTGACCGGCAGAAATATTCAGTCCACTGAAACTGATTTTTTTTATCGAATTATAGACATTATTATCATTACATTCAGAAGGTGCAATTTGCTTTTGTATTATGATCGTGATCACTATTCTTGGAATCCTGAAGAAATTTGTGTCACTCTAAAGAACTTGCTGATGGAAAAATAACCAACCTATTTTACGTATTCTGAATGGTGACATTTTTTTGAACACGGTTAACATTGTATGCAAAATAGATTCATTTTAATTTCAAAGTATTTTTTTACTGAATATTAATGTATACAACCTCCTGGTGACTAAAGAGGTAAAACTTTCTTAGAAAATCCGTGAAAGGTGTCCCAAGTGCTCACCGAAGTGTCCTTTCAAAAAATTTTTTTGCGCTCAATATCTTATTTACTGTCACGTGCTTTATTCATTTGGTCAGACACGGATATTAATTACACAACGTGTAATATTACACACCTGGACTAAATAAGTACGACTTTCTCGCGACACAGGGACGACGCCGACGTCTCCGAATGGACATGTCCACTGAACTCAACTCTTCAGGGGGGCTTACACTCGGAGAAAATATCCCTCAGAGCGTGAGAGAAATACGTTATTTATTTCTTGCAGATGAAACATTATCTTGGACAAAACAAACTTTACCTCCCTCGAATAATCGCACTTTTTACATGACGACCGGTTCCAACGACAACGAATAACTTTGTTGGACAGTTTAACGAGCCTGTGAATTAATTACGATGTGGAACTGGAGATACTGAAACGATCAGTAAATAGTCTCAAATACAATTCGACATTTTTAGGAATGAAGAAAAATTGTTTTGATACAGTAAATAATAGCATAAACCTAAATTGTTTCAATACCACCGACCACAATAACTCTTTTCAGATAAAAAAATCCTACGACCTAGAAGTAGCCACTTTTATTTCTGTTGCACAAAATGCACTAAACATTAAAAGGAACACCGCAAAAGCGAAACCATAATTGTTATATCCAGCATAAAGTTTTTCTGGCACGATTACGCAATAAAAAAAGAAATCAAGATTTTTTTATCTATCTGGTTGTTCGTCATTTTGAAACATATTTTCAAAACAGAATAAAATTTAAAAAAATATGGAAATGAAGAAAATTAGAATATTTTGTAATGGATACTGAAAAGTCTACTACACATACTTCATAGCCCAAAATCTTCAACCAAAAAGTTGAATTTTTAATCTAAAATGTCAAATGTTTCAGAAAACATTTGACTTTTAAACTCGAAAAGATGGATTTTTAATGAAAAAGTTAATTTTCAAACAAGAAAGATGAATTTTCGACTAAAAAATAATCATTTTTAACCTAACAGTTGCATTTACAAGCAAATAGTCAACTTTCAAGCAAAAAGAAGAATTTTCAACAAAAGAGTGAAATTTTCAACCAAGAAAGATTTTTTAGCCAAGAAAGAATGAAAATTCAACCAAATTGTTCAATTTTCTAGCCAAAGGGCGAATTTTCTACAAAACAGTTGAATTTTCCACAAAAATATTTGGATTTTCAACCCAAAAAGGTGAATTTTGAATAAAGAAGATTTATTTTTAACTAAAAAAAGAAGAATTTTTAACAAAGTATTTCAACTTTGCACTTTTAACTAGGTAGTTGAATTTTCAACCAATGAAGATGCATTTTCATTGGTTGAATTGTGGATTAGGCCTACTGGGGATAACCACGTAAAAAAAAACGCGCCTTCAGCTCGACCTCCATGGTGGTACGGAACAGAGTTCATTAACTATTCAATTTAAATGTATCACTGCAACCTGTAACGTAATACAGTAGCCTCCGTTTGAGAGCCACAGCGCCCCGTCCAGCTTCGAGATCGAGTCCAGCGCAGAACAATAGCCAAGGGTCGCTAAGGCGCCAGGTATGATGTGGTACCTTCAGATCGCCTTAAGCCAAAAAAAAAAATATTTTCTAGTTTTAAATCAGAAACATGTTTCCGATTTAAAACTAAAATATTTTTTTCTATTAAAAATTTTCAACAAAATAGGCGAATCCTCAAAAAAACAGTTGAATTTTCAACCCGAAAATATGAATTGACAACAAAAAAGTTAATTTTCTACAAAACAGTTGAATTTTCAATCCCAAAATATTAATTTTCGAAAAAAGTTCATTTTCAACAAAATAGTTTGAATTTTCTACTAAAATATTTGGATTTTCAACCAAAAAAGGTGAATTTTGAGTGAAGAAGATTTATTTTTAAATAAAAAAAGAAGAATTTTTAACAAAATACATGAATTTTTAACAAAGTATTTCAACTTTACACTTTTAACGAGGTAGTTGAATTTTCCACCAATGAAGATGAATTTTCAACCACTAAAGAAGAATTCTCAACCAAAAACGTAATAGCTGACACTTTAACAAGAAAAATATATTTTAATTTTAAATCAGAAATATGTTTCTGATTTAAAACTAAAATATATTTTTTTGTTAAAAATTTTCAACAAAACAGTTGAATCCTCAACCAAAACAGTTGAATTTTCAACCCGAAAATATGAATTGACAACAAAAAAGTTAATTTTCTACAAAATAGTTGAATTTTCAACCAAAGAGATAAACCTTTAACCACAAAAATAAATTTTTTACAAAGTAGTTTAACTTTCAGCCACGTAGTTGAATTTTCACCCAAAACAGATGACTTTTTAACAAAATGGTTACATTTTCAACAAAATAATTAAGTTTTCAATCAAAAGAGATGAATTCTCAAAAAAAAGTAATAGTTGTTATTCCAAACAAAAAAGATTTTAATTTAAAACCAAAACAGTTAAATTAAACCAAAAAAAGACGTTTCAACCAAATAATTGAATCCTCAAATAAAACAACCCAAAAGACCCATTTTCAAGAAAAGATATTCATATCCAACCAAAGATTTAAATTTTGAACTAAAATGATAAATCTTCAACCAAACAAATGAATTTTTAACCAAGAAATAGTAATAGTAGACTTTTCAATTAAAACGAATTAACTTTCAGCAAAAAATATTAATGTTGAACCAAAGAGAATGTATTTTCAATCCAAAAGGACGAATGTTAAACAAAACACTTGAATTTTCCTCCGAAGAGTTGAATTTTCAACAAAATAATTAAATTTTCAACCAAACAGTAGAATTTTTAACCGAAAAAGATGTTTAAATTGTCCACCAAAAATATAATAGTATAGACTTTTCAAACAAAAATAATTAACCTTCAACAAGGAAGAGCAAGTTTCTTGAAACCAGTGGGAAAAAGATGAACATTTTGAAAAAGAGGAAAAGCGTGTGAAGTCTGAAAATATTTCTGAATATCTCTCATAAAAATACCATATTTAAAAAGTGATTCTGTTTCGCTCCTCGACTTTAGAAACTTGGTATCGAAATTGATAACTGAAAATGGATGATGTAGATATGAACTAAAGTTTTTCCTTCCTAGTGATCAATCATTTAGGTGCGACATAAAACTTATTAAGTTCCCTTAGCGAAAAAATACAAGAAAATTGAAAATTGAAAAGAAAAGTTTCTTCCTGAACTTTTCAAAATATATTACAATTCTGCAACGAAATAATTTACTGAAATATCTCATCTAATAATAGCATAATAAAGTACTGATTAAAGGAAGATCAAGTCAACGGACGATTTATGAAAGTATTTTTTTCTTCGCAATCATTAATTTTCTAGAGATTACATCTCCACAGATAATTTTCAATAAAAGAAGAGTCAAATATCTAAAGGTACTACAGACTCTATACAGAGTTAAGTATAGATTCGACACGCATTGAGAAGCTTCTCTAAGAAATTAAGCTGTACTTAAGTTTTAAGTGAAAGCGATGCAATGGGGCCTAAGCCCTAAGCAACCTGCAGGCGAGAAACATGATATTCTCTAGTGACTAGTCTAACCTGAGCAAGATATTGCGACTCGCTCGAGCAACTTAAGTAAGAAAATATCACCTTTTTGTCACCGCCGTCCTTCCTGTGGAAAGGAAAAAATCGAGGAGAAACCGGTTACCGGGTCAGACCGCATTATTAGAATTAATTTATTAGATCTTTCTCTGAAAACCGGCGATTTTCTACGAGATACAAAGGTATCATGTCACATTCAATTCGTCAAGCATATTTATGGACCACAAAAAACGCCTTGGCTCGATTCATCCACTTTGAAATGGGTCATTCTTTTCTAATCATTCTTGAATCATGTTTTCATACAGTGATAAGTGGATTTTAGGAATATATTAACCCTTTCACAATATCAATGGTCGTGATAAGAAAAAAAAAATGGTACATAAAAAAGGCTGGTAGTGAAATAAAGAATAGGTTCCCATCTCGGTTCCCATAGCATTTTTAGATTGATTGATAAATCTAAATATATAAACAAATAATTAGTTTCATCATGTTTGGGATTTACTGCGATTTTTATTTGTAACTGGAACAATATTTGAAGCAAAATTTAAATTGAGAAAAAGGGGGTGTTTGCATTAGTGCAACAAAATTCAGGAGTATCTAGTTTTGAAATGATAAGGTCAATATTGTTATTTTTTCCCGGTCAATTTAAAAGATTTCAAAGATTTCTGACTGGGAATAAGACATTTTTCGAAAAGAATTATAATTCCGACTCGGAACATCAGATAATTTTTGGTCAGGAAAATTACAATTCTGATTCGGAACGGAGAATTTTGTAAAAGAATTATAATTCTGAATTTAAAACCGGATTATTTTTGTAAAATTTCCTTCTTCTAAGTCAAAATCAGAATTATTGTCCAAAATTCCTTTTCCATCTCAAAAATTCTCCGTTCCAATTCAAATAATAATTGTTTACGAAAATCCCCCTTTTCAAGTCAACATTTTCTATTTTAATTCTGAAATATAGTAACACCCTTTTTCTAAAATTTGAAAGAGTTAAGCTTCAAATTCTGGCCGATTTTTATTTGAAAAAAAAAAGAATCTTCAAATTCAAACGCATTCTAATTTGGAAGAAGGAATTTTAAAAATCTGACGAATTCTGACTTGGAACAGGGATTGTTTTAGAAAATTTCCTTTACAAATTTACAAATAAATTCATTTCCAAAATTCCTGTTCCAAATCAGAATTATATTTAGAACATTTTCTATTATAATTCAGAAATATAGTACTCCCTTTTTTCAAACTTTATAAGAGGGAAGTTTTTTAAATTGTAACGAATTCTGACTTGGAACAGGATTTTTTTTAATTCCCCTAAATTAAAATTATTTTCCAAAATTCCCGTTCCTGTCAAAAATACCCTGTTCCAAGTAAAATTATAATTTTTTATGAAAACTGTCTGTCCTAAAGTAAAAATGATAATTCTTCACTGAAATTCCCTGTCCAAAACTCAAAATTAGATTTATTTACTGAAAATCGACGTCGCAATTTAGAATTACAATTTTTTTCGAAAACTCCGCGTTTCAAATCAGGATAGTTTTAATTCTTTACGTGAATTCTTTCCAAAATTAAAATAAAATTCTTTACTAAAACTCCTTGTTTGAAAGTAAAAATTATAATTCTTCACGGAAATTCCCTGTCCCAAAATCAAAATAATAATTGGTTTAGAAAATTCTCTGTCCGAAATCAGAATTATAAATCTTTTAGAAAATTCCCCATCTCAAATTATAATTCTCTAATGAAATCGCCTGTCCCAATTTAGAATTACAATACGTTTCGAAAATTCCCTGTTCAAACTTCAAAGTCAGTATAACTGTAATTCTGTACGTGATTTTTGATTTCAATTTATTTTATTTATTCTCTGTCCCAACTCAAAATTATAAATCTTTTACAAAATCCACTGTTCCAAGTCAGGATAATTGTAACTCTTTACGTCAATTTTTTATTTATTTTATTTATTTGCTGTCCCACCTCAAAATTATCATTCTTTACAGGAATTCCCTGTCCCAATTTTCACAATTATATTTCTTTTTTGAAATTCCCTCTCCCAAACTCAAAATTACAATTCCCTGTCTCAAAGTAAAAATAGGGTGGCGATTCGGCGGACGATTTCAAATCCCCGGTCATTTCCCGGTTTTCCCCGGTCAAGTTTTTCAATTTTCCCGGTCAACTCAAAGTAACATATTTATATTTGCCGCAAAACGCAAACATTTATTTTAATTCATGACGTTCGTTCTAAACATCTTTTAACACAACATAGCAAAACGTTGCAAAATAAATGAATTTTGAAAAAAATACTTAAATTTTCCACTAAAAAATATCAATTTTTTACAAAAAAAATGGAATAGTTAAACTTTCAGTTGAAAAAATTAATTAAAAAAAAAAACGGATTTTCAATAAAATAGTTCATTTTTCAACCAAAGTGATGAATTTTCAAATCAAATTATGAATCTTTATCTGGAATAGTTAAATTTTAAACCAAAAAGATAAATTTTCAACTAAAATGATGAATATTTAACTGGAACACTAGAATTTTCAACCAAAAAGACGAATTTTTAAAGAAGATTACATTTTAAATAAAAAGATTAATTTTCTACCTAAAAATACAATTTTTCAACCAAATACATTAACATTTAAAGAAAGGTTTGAAGTTTTAATAAAATAAGACAGATTTTCAACCAAATAGTTAAATTTTGAACTGAAAAAATAATAATTTTCAATCGAAAATGGAATAGTAACATTTTTAGTTTAAAAAATTATTTGTAAACCAAACATAAGAGTTTTCAACTAAAACAATGAATCTTTAACTGAAATAGTTCAATTTTCAAACCAAAAAATTAATTTTTACTAAAAAAAGATAAATTGTCAACCAAAACTTTAATAATTAAATTTCAAGTTAAAAAAATTAATGTTTAACCAAACAGATGAATTTTCAACAACAGCTATGGAATTTTCAATTGGAATAAGTTAAATTTTCAGTTAAAAAAATTAGTTTCAACAAAAAAAAACTAACTTTTAACAACAACAAAAACTAACTTTCAAAATAATAGTTACATTTTCAAACAAAGTGATGAATTTTCAAATAAAATTGTAAATATTTAACTGCAATAGTTGAATTTCAAACCAGAAAGATGAATTTTTAACTGAAATGATGAATCATTAACTAGAATAAATGAATTTTTGACCAAAAAGATTAATTTTCAACCAAGAAGATTAATTTCTACCAAAAAAAGACGAATTTTCAACTAACAAAGATAATTTTTCAACCAAAAATTGAATAATCAAATTTTTAGTCAAAAATGAATGTTCAACCAAAGACATGAATTTTGAACTAAAATTATGAAATATTCAACTGGATTAATAGTTACATTTTCAGTTGAAAAAAAAAATAATTTTCAACCAAAAAACATCCAAAGAAAAAACAAATTTTCAATCAAACAGCTCATTTTTCAACCAAAGAAATGAATTTTTAATTAAAACGATGGATTTTCAACTAAAAAAAATTAATTTTTAACAAAAGAGCTTAACTTTCAACCAAATAATTTTATTTCAAACCTAAAAGATGAATTTTCAACTAAAATAATAAATATTTGACTGGAATACTTGAATTTTTAACCGAAAAGAAGAATTTTTAAACAAGAAGATTAACTTTCAAGGAAAAATAAGATAATTTTTTACCAACACAAAAATCGATTTTTTAACAAAATACATGAATTTTCATCGGAATAGTTAAATTTTCAATTAAAAAGACAAATTTTTATCCAAATTGTGGAATTCCGAACTTGAAAATTTTAATTTTCAACTCAGAATGGAACAGTTAAATTTTCGTTTAAAGAAATTAATTTTCAACCAAACTGGTGAATTTTCAAATAAAATGATGAATCTTCAACTGAAATGATGAATCTTTAACTGGAATAGTTTAATTTTATGCCAAAAAGATGATCTGTCAACCATAAAGTTTAATTGTCTACAAAAATAGATGAATTTTCCACAATATACATACATTTTCAAACAAATAGTTTAATTATTAAATGAAAAATATCAATTTTCAACCAAATAGTTGAATTTTCATCAAAAAAAGATAAATTAATTTTTAACAAAAGTTTAACTTTTAACCCAGTAGTTGAATTTCTAACTAAAAAACGATGAATTCGCAACGAACGATGTAAAAAAAATTTCTATTATAATTCAGAAATATTTCTTCTTTGAAATTCTACTTCTACTCTGAAAACTGCTTGAAGTACTTTTATTACCTAAAATTTAGAAGAGGGAACTTTCAAATTGTGACGAATTCTGACTTGAAAGAGGGATTTTTAAAAATTCCTTTTTTCTCAATCCGAATTATAATTCCTTTAAAAAATTCCGATTCCATGTCAAACATTCCCTGTTCAAAGTGAAATTATATTTCTTGAATTTTGCTATGATCAGAAGTAAATTCCCGGTCATTTCCCGGTTTTAAATTAAATTCCGGGTCATTTCCGGGTTTTTTCCCGGTCAATAAAAATCCAGGTCATTTCCCGGTCTTTCCCGGTCAAGTCGCCACCCTGAAAAATGATAATTCTTCGCGGAAATTCCCTGTCCAAACTAAAAATTTTATTTCTTTACTGAAATTCTATAGGTTGCAACTTGGAATTATTTTCGAAAATTTCCTGTTCAAATTCAGGATAATCACGTGAATTTGTTTTTTAGTTCTTTTATTTATTCCCTGTTCCAACTCAGAATTAGAGTAATAAAATAAATGAAACCACTTTTAATTTGCATGTTAGTACATTCGACAGAAAAATCGCGGTCATTTCCCGGTTTTTCTCCTGTGAACAAAATTCCAGGTCGTTTTCCCGATTTCCCAACCAGGTAGATACCCAGACTACTCTTCAAAGTAAATATTATCTTAGAGAAATCTTGATATAATTTTATATAAATCTTTATAGAATGGTAATTTTGAGCCCGTCTCTCGTCAAAAAAAGAAAATCATCAATTTGATGCAACTCCCATATACTTTCTTCCTTTAATGATATTCCGGATCGAAATCAGATTGATGATATGAAACCTTGAGAGGAAAATATAATTAAATAGTAGAAACTCTATGCTACTTTCGGTCTTTCGGTCCTGACTCGACATTAAAATATATTGTACCCATGATCGAATTCATATCGACGACGCATGTCGAGTCGAACGATGTGTTAAATCGTTGTTGCCTGTGGATAAAAGAAAGTATCACCGATCAACCTATTCCTATTGCGACATGAATTGTCTGGTGACTCTTGAGAATAAATCACAGACGGTTCAAGTGTCGGACAATCAGAAGAAAAGTGGCGAGAGGGTGGAAGGAAGCGGAGGGATTCCAGAGGAGAATTCAGTCCTCTCTTTCTCTACTTGTTCATAATACATGCCTTCTATTCTCTGAAACGTGTTATCGCTACATCCGTTCTCGACTAGTACATTAGATTGAATAAGCCTGCAACGTCCCATATCAGCAGGGCTGCAGGGTTCAGTAGTTCAATTTTATGTGAAAAAGGGGATTTTTTCCCAAAAAAAAAGGATTAAAAGGGGATTTTATTTATTTCTTACTGTGGGATTATCCAGGGTGTCTGCGTTTCTTAAAACAAAAATCCAGGACTTTTCCAGGTTTTCCAGGACAAAAAAATACATTTTAAATGAAGATTGAAAAGAATTCCATTTCATCATGAACAATGTTTGCAAAATAAGCAGGGAAAAAATTCATAATCAAAAAATAAAATTCCAAAGCTACCTCACTTCTTTTTTTTCTTTTCCTAATTGGAAAATTTAATAATCAAAATAGATTGGTTTTGAATCACCCACAAAAAAATAGTTTTTTCCAGGTTCTTTTTTACAGTAAAAAAAATACTTTCCACGAAATACAGTAGAAATTGTAGGTCTAGTGGAACTGAAAAAGTGTCATATGTGAAAATTCTCATATGCCCCTAAAATCTGATTTTATGGGAAGAAAAATGTTTTTTTTTGGGCATTGTTAATTTTATCAAAATGAAATATCACGACGCTAAGATAGAAAATATTCAAAATTTCTCTTGTTTTCAGCTTTAAAAACAAATTTATTTAAACTTTTAAAATTCAATATTTTTTTTGCTGTTTATAATATCACAGCGAGTTCAACACCGTGTTTAATGAGATATTTTTTTTTTGCTGAAATTTGACTGAGTTATCGAATTTTAAGCTAATTTAGGTTTATTTTCAATAAAATAATAAAATTGTCAACAAATAAGTTGATTTTTTAACAAAATTGTTGAGTTTTGAACCTATAAAGATGAATTTTCAACTAAATAATCGAATTTTGAACAGAAAAGATTAAACTTCAACCAAAAACAGTTTCATTTCCAAAGAAATAATTGAATTTTATAAAAGACAGTTTAATTCTTAACAAAAAAGGTGAATTTTAAATCCAAAAAAATTTTCTGTCGAAATAGACGAATATTCAACAAAACAGTTGAATTTTCAACCAAAATGGATGATTTTTTAACAAAATACTTGAAATTACAAAAATTAATTTCAAACCAGATAGCCTTATTGAAAAAAAATATATTAAACTTTAACAAAAATAGTTGAATTTTCAAAACGAAAACTGGAATTTTCGACAAAAAGACGAATTCTCAACGAAAACTTACATAGTTGATATTTCAACAACAACAAAAAAACGAATTTTCAACAAATAGTTAAATTTTCAACCAGAGTTGAATTTTCAAACAACAACAAAATCAACAAAATAGTTCAATTCTTAACTAAATAGTTTAAATTTTAACCTAAAAAAATGAATTCTTAACCAAAACGACGAATTTTCAACAAAGAAAATTGATTTTCTACCAAAAAAGACAAATTTTCTACAGAATACATCAATTTGCAAACAAATAATTTAATTTTCAACTAAAAATGATTAGTTTTCAGTAAAAAAAAATTTCAAATAAATAGGTGAATTTTGAAGCAGAGATGAATTTTCAACTAAAATGATGAATCTGCAATTCTGCAACCAAAGAATAAATGTTTAATAAAGTAGGTAAACTTTTAACAAACAAAAAAAGACAAATTTCTACAAAACAGTTGAATTTTCAACCCAAAATTATTCATTTTCTGCCAAAGAGACGAATTTTCAACAAATAAAGATTTTTTAGCAAAGGCAGGAAAAAATGTCAAAGAAATTGTTGAACATTCAAGCCAAAAGGCAGCATTTTAAACCCAAAAATACGTATTTTCAACAAAAAAAAGTTAATTTTTAACCAAAAAATTGCAGTTTTCATCAAAAGAGAGAAAATTCGTACCAACAGCATTAATTTTCTACCAATAAAGACCAATTTTTGACTTAAAAAGATTCATTTTCAGCACCAAAAAATGGAAAAGTTACATTTGTAGGTTAAAAAATTAATTTTAAATGAAAACAAGAATTTTCAGCAAAATATTTACATTTTAAATCAAAGAGATCAACCCCCAAACAAACAAATTTTTAAGAAATTGGTTCGAGTTTTACCCAAGTAATTGAATTTTCCATTTACAAAATATCAATTTTCAGTCAAAAATGAGATAGTTACGTTTTAGTTTAAAAAATTATTTTTCAACCAAAAAAGGCATTTTTAACCAAAAAGATCAATTTTCAACAATGACAAAATTATTTTTTAATGAAGTGTTTCAACCTTCACCCAAATAATTGAATTTTATACCAAAAAATATGAATTCTCAACGAATAATGTAATAGTAGATATTTCAAATCAAAAGTATGAATTTTTTATGAAAATTGTTGAATTTGCAACCAAATAATAAAATTCTTCACTAAATTGCAGTCGTCAGGATGAAGCAACTGCAAGAGAAGAAGAAATAAAAATACAAGGCAAATAAATTACTAACAAGAACATTATATCAGGGTAGTCCCAAACTTCGTTTTCAAAATTCTCTAACTTTACCCCGACCAATTTTTTATTTGCTCTAGCCATTAATATTCAAATACCACTTAGATTGTATCTTCGTGATTTTCATAATGATAAAATAAACAGTCTCTTGTTAAAAAGGTAATCTTTTTTCGTTCAGCAGAGAAAAAGTTTTAAAAAAATATTTTTTCTTTAAACGAACAAAAATTTTAGAACCATGAGCAAAATTCAAGGACTTTTCCAGATTTTTCCAGGCAAAAAAGAATTTAAGGACTTTTCCAGGTTTTCGAGGATTTCCAGGATTATCAGTCAGTTGTCGTATTTTTGTAAGATTTGCGACATATGATGACTTTGTAAAGCTCTCCGCCTGGGGTGATTGCTAGAGAGATTTATCAGCGAGCTGTGTCAGAGCGGAGTCTAAAATTTAAACCTCCTATACTTCTTTTTCTCATTTTTCTCATATGAAATCCTTGATCCCCGGCAGTATAACGTGACTAGAACCGAGTGAGTTTACCCCGAAAGGGATTTGGTTTAATGGTATAATAATAATAAAAACTAAAAACTTTTTATATCATATGGGTAACTCGTGAATATTGGACGAAAGACCCTTTTAACAGAAGCGCCTTTTCCTTAGGAAGTTCTCTAGTCATTTTTGTGTTGAAAAAAAATTGTGTTAGCTCGCTTTGAAAAATCTGTTTAATTCGGCATTTTCTGCTGATAAAAAAAACCTGAGAAAAAAATTCAAGAAGAACAAAAAATGAAAAATAGATTTTTTTAAACTGAATTGACAAACGCTCATGTTTGACTTTTTTTAAAATGTACTTTTGTCAGTAAATAGATTTTGATTCCTTATTTTTGGTTAAGAAGTCTACTATTATATTTTTGGTTCAGAATTCATCTTTTTCGGTTAACAATTTTATTATTGGGTTGAAAATTCAAGAATATTCTTAAAAAGTCATATTTCATGTTGAAAGTTTTATTAATTGATTGACAATTTAATTATTTCGTTAAAAAATAAACAGATTTGTTGAAATTTTTTTTTTTTTTGTTGAAAATGTAACTATTTTGTTGCAAATTTGTCTTTTTGGATTGAAATTTTTACTATTTGGGTAGAAAATTCAACTACTTGGTTGAAAATTAACTTTGATGTTAACAATTCATATTTCAGGGTTGAAAATTCAACTGTTTTGTAGAAAATTCGTCTTTCTGGCACGAAAAATACAACAATTTGGTTAGAAATTTACTCTTTTAGATTAAAATTCAACTGTTCCGTAGAAAACTAATTTTTTCACTTGAAAATTAATTTTTTTGGTTGAAGATGAAGATTAATCATTTTAGTTAAAATTCCAACTCTCTGGTTGAAAATGTGCCTTTTTAGTAGAAAATTAATGTTCTTGGATGAAAATTCGTATTTTTTATTCAAAAATTCAACAATTTCGTAAAAAAATTCATCCTTTTAGCTTCGAATTTAATTGTTTTCTAGAAGAATGGTCTTTGTGACTTAATATTTTGTTCGAAGATTCAAAATTTTATTTGTTCTTGGTTGAAAATTCATCTTTTCGGTTAAGAATTCAACTTGAAGCGTTCAAATTGAATATAATATAGTATAAATATAAACCTTTATTTTTTTAAAGAATTCATTCTCATATTTTGATTTACGTGAAAAATCTTCTTATTTCCCCTATTTTAATAGCATCTTGGCCTGGAAGCCAAAAAATTCTGGGAAAATTAAAAAAAAGAGCATTCCAAAGAAATCAGGATAAATTAATAAGAATTCGGTATGAATTCCAAATGAATTCAAACATAAGTAACTTGAAAAAAAAAATAAAAAAATATTTTGAAAAAACAAATGATCAAATAGAATTTGAGTCAATTTAGAGGAGTTTAAGGGAAATTAGAAGAATTAGATGGAATTTATAAAAATTCAAGGTGAACTGAAAACAATTCAAAAATATTAAAAACATTAATTAAATTCACTAAATTTGGAACGAAATAAAAAAAATGTAAGGGAATTCAAAAGAATTCGATGAAATGCCTAACAATTTAAGGTGAGTATAGAAGACGTCAGGGCGAATTAAAAAAATATATTTAAAAAATCCATTCAATTGTAAGTAGAATAGTGTGAATTTAGAAGAATCCAAGAGAATTCGGAGGATTAAAAAAATTTAAGAGAATTCCAAAAATTCGAAAGAATTAAAAATAATTCAGGATAAATTAATAATAATTCAGAGTCAATTCTAAATGAATTGAAAACCCATTTAAAAAGTCCAAAATATTTCATTAATTTCAGTAAAATTGGAGTGAATTGAGAAAAATTCAATGGAATTCAAAAGGATTGGATGGAATGCATAAGAATTTAAGATGAACTAAAAATAATTCATGAAAATGAATAATTTTTGAAATCTAAAAAATTCCATTGGATTCAGATAAATGGGAGTGGATATAATTAGTGAATAAGAATCTGATAAAATCAATAAGAATTCAAGACAAATTTAAAAGTCTTCAGGGTGAATTAAAAAAAAATCCAAAACAGATCCACTGAATTGAGTGGATTTCAAGAAAATTCCAAAGAATTCTGGATGAATTCAAAAGAATTCAATAAAATTCCGAAATAGATATAGAACTGAATTCAACTCTATATCCTTTAGGGTTTTCTATTATAATTTATTGAAAAAAGTGAATAAGAATATAGTGAATTTATCTTTAAAAAGTGACTAAAAAGTGATTTGAAAAAAAAGACTAACAGTTATTCAAGTGACTAAAAATGACTCAAGTGACCTTTACTGATTCGACAACCCCTATCGTCAACTTGGGGCAACAAAAATCGTTAATTGGAGTAATCTTTATACCCATAAATCTTGATAAAAATTGTCGAGCAAGAAGGGGAAACCTACCGAGAATTCCGGACCCTATCAAGGAGAAAGATTTGAATCAATAGTCTGAATCAAGGGTCACAAGGGACACGCTCAACTTCGAAAAGTCCGTAATGGGGTTTGTAGCTTCATACGACAATCATGAAAAAAAGTTTTCCAACTTTTGGCCCCAAAATTGTATTATTGCCTCAAGAAACCTATGTCAGACCCGCTTTTCCGGTACGATTATAGATACTAGACTTTTTAACACATTGAAATTTGAATACAATTTTTATAAATATTTTAAAAAGAATTTTGTAGAAACTGCTTCGCTGTTTACAGGAAGTCCGTATTTAATGAAAAATAAAATATGAATAGACACTTTTTTTAATTGAATTTCTAGGAAGTATTTTTGGATAAGAATTTAGAAGAGATCCGGAAGAGATATAAGTTTTCACGCCAAGAAAGCGTTCTTTGAATTTTAAGTGCCTCAGACTGATCAATGGTCAAAAGTCATATTAGATCATCCTGTTTTGTAATCAGTGATCTGAGAAAAACTCTAAAACCGAGTTTCAAGAACTTGATTTCTAAGGCAAAATATATAATTCGACGAGTCCAAATGAAAAGGTTCTATCTCAGTGGTTAAATCTGGAAGCTGGTAAATTTCCATGTAAATTGTATAGCCCATCAGCGCCATCTACGTGATAGAACCTTGCCATATTTATAAAATATAACTCATTTTCAACAAAATAGTTGAATTTTAAACAAAAAAATTAAAGAGATGAATTTTTACCAAAAGAGTTGAGTTTTCAGGCTAAGAAGTCAAATGTTTTAGAAAATCGTTGACTGTCATCGTTTATAAAAAATTCTATGTTAAAAATGATACACGATTAAAATTCTGGTCTTGTAATATTAATCAGGGTTGCTACAAAATCCAAATTTCGAAATTTCCTTACTTTTTCCGGGCCAATTTTTCATTTTCTTTGTTTCTTTTAAACACTTTTAGTGACAACAGTAATACAGAAATTGATAAAAGCTCATCCACAAATTACGTGAGACATACATAAAGTTCATTAATTTTCAACTTAGTAGTTGAGTTTTCAACTAAAAAAATAAATAAATTTTAAACCAAAAATGGAAGAATTGAATTTTCAGCTAACACAATTAATTTTCAACAAAGAAACAAAAGAATTTTTAACAAAATATTTAAAATTTCAACCAAAGTGATGAATCTTCGATAAAAAAAATAATTCTCAACAAAAAGTGTAATAAATGATTTTTCCACCAAAAAATATTTTAATTTTCAATCAAAAACAGTTGAATTAGGAAAAAAAGATTTTTTAACAAATTAGCTGAATCATCAACAAAAACAGACTAATTTTCAAACCAAAAAGAGGAATTTTCAACAGAAGTGTTGAATTTTCAATCAAGAAAAAATTTTCAGTCAATAAAGAAAAATAATCTCATTCAAAGTGTTCAATTTTCAAGCCAAAAAGACGAATTTCCTGCAAAAATGTTGAGTTTTCAACCGGGAAATATAAATTTTCTACAAAAATAATTGAGTTTTCAACAAAAACAAAATAATAATAAAAACGAAATTTTCATCCAAAGAAATAATAATTTTTAACTAATATGTCGAAAATTCAACAGCAAAAAAATGAATTAAATAGTTGAATTTTTAACCAAAAATAGAAGTTAAATTTCCGACAAAAAAAAAGAATATTCAAGCAAAGAAATGAACTCTTAAACAAAAATAGAACAGTTAAATTTTCGCTAAATAAATTAATTTTCAACCAAATACATTTTTTTTGAACGAAATAGTTAAATTTTCAACCCAACAGGTGAATTTTCAACTAAATTTTTAGATTAGATAAATGAATTTTGAACCAAAATGTTGAAACTTCGTCCCAAAACATAACTTTTTAACTATATAGTTAAATTTTTAACTCAAAAGATTAGGTTTCTATCAAAAAAGACAAATTTTCAACAAAATACATGAATTTTCAACG
This sequence comes from Andricus curvator, assembly GCA_932195095.1. NCBI lineage: Eukaryota > Metazoa > Arthropoda > Insecta > Hymenoptera > Cynipidae > Andricus > Andricus curvator. The sequence continues at coordinate 11,436 of CAKNYM010015708.1, read as the reverse complement.
AAAAAAAAACAACTTTCAACCAAAGAAATGAATTTTTAACCAAAAATATGAAGTTTCACCTAAAACAGATACATTTTTTATGAAAGACAAATTTTCAACCGAACATGCAACAGTTCAATTATCACCTTGAAAAATTAATTTTCAACAGTAAAAATCATTTTTAACAAAATAGTTGCATTTTGAACAAAAAGAAAAGGTTTTTCAACCAAGATGAAGTATTTTCAATAAAAAAAAAGATTTTTTGACAAAGTAGTTAACTAATTCGTTGAAGTTTCAACAACAAAAAATGAATTCTCAACAAAAAATGCAATAGTTCATATTTTAACAAACAAAGATTTACTTTTAAACCAAAAATAGTTGCATTTACCAAAAAAATACGAATTTTCAACAAAATAGTTGAATCCTCAATAAAAACAGATTAATGTTCAATCAAAAAAGATGCAATTTTTACAAAAATACATGAATTTTCAACCCGAAAAGGCGCATTCTCAGCCAAAAAGATTAACGAGATCGTTGAATTATCAACGAAATAATAAAATTAACTTGAACTTCAGTTTATAAAAAATTCTGTAACTCCCCGACTTTCTAAATATCCTTGACCTGCAACAACCCTGTTAATGGACAGGGAAAATGAAAGAGTGGTCTGCAAAAATGAGCAAAAAGAAAGGGAATTTTGAAAATAAAGTTTTGCAGCCAACCTGCTGATGTCGTATCTTTTAGAGTTTAATTCTTAACATTTCTTACGAGCTGATAATGTTTTGTAGTTGATGTGATAAGAAAACGAGAGGCAGGACTTGCAAGAAGAAATAAGTAGAAGGTGAAATATCTGCACGTACATAGGTTGGGTGCGAACTTGAAGAATTTATAGATTTTAAAGTATTTCACCGACAAGCATATGCATGTTCGGCTGGTCCGAGCTGGACGAATGAGAAACGCGGTAATTTCGTTTTTTATGGTTTACGTTAAGGTCGCGTCCGCGGGCAGGTAGTGGCCATTACCTGAAAACATAGCTGGAATACCTGCATGCATTGTCCCGACGTTTCCCGACAGGGGTGTAGAGAAAGACAAAGGCATCGCTTGAATATTCACGATTTGTTTCAAGCTTCCTCTTTTTTTTACTTTTTCTCGAAAGACCAATTTTACCTATCTCTAAAATGCACTCTCTATGTCATCCCGGATGGACATCGCTCGCAGGAAAATTGCCATTTACAAAAGCATCTGAAACAATTTTCTATACAGTAAACAACACCGTGCGAAAGGTTTTGCATTTCACAATATTCCAGACTTCATACTATTTCTCCTATTCCCTTCTTTTCAACTGTTTTCAAGGAACTTCTCTTTTTCTCATTTTTTCGCTCAAATGCAAACTAAATTAATAGAACCCAAGAAGGTTAAAAACAGTAGATAAGCAAGGAGAGTTCTAAGGCAATATTTCTGTTAGCGACATGTTACCGACTTCGAGAACATTCTGAAGCTGTGTACGAGCTAAGTTTCTAGAATATTCTGGATGACGTCATAACAATAATATTGTGCAATTGTGAGTAACGAATTTTGCGTAAACAACTTTGAGGTTATTTATTATCTCATAACTGTACTAATTGAGATAAAAAATAACCTTGAAATTGTTTATGCAAAATTCACTGCTCACAATTACGCAATATCATTCTATGACGTCATCGGTAACCTGCGAGAATATTCTAAAAACTTAGCAGGCACACGAAGCACTTGAGCGTGGAATGGTCTCAATGTCGGTAACACGAATCTTGTGTTGCACTCTCCTTATTCATCTACTGAAAATCAATCTTCTTTGGTTGAGGTTACAACTATTTTGTTGAAAATTCATCTTTTTAGTTAAAAATTAAACTACTTGCACAGTAAAAAATAATGTTCAAAATGGTACGGAAATCAACATCATTATATAAGCAACAAAAATTATACCGGAATCAAGACCATTTTGATCGGCCGAAATGAATGATCCATTTTTAAGATCATAATTATCTGATTCGGAATCACGTATCAAGTCAAGCCAAGATTGCCGACGTTCTTGTAGTACTTCAGCTCATATGCGAGTTTCTTATGATTTTTGACCGTGCAGTGTACTTGAAAAGTGAAAAAATAATTTGCGTCCGTTTTAAATTTCTAGAAAGTTCTGGATGACGTCATACAATGATATTGCGCAATTGTCAGTAACGAATTTTGCGTAAAGAACTTCAAGGTTATTTATGATCTCAATTAGTACATTTATGAGAACAAATAAGGATGATTCACTGCTTCCTTATAGATAAAACATTTAATTTAAAAATTCCTTTATTTATTTAATGCGCACAAGATGCAAAAGCTTATAAAGTAGCTCAGCCCCCTGGCTCAGTAGCCCTCTTGTTAAGTGGTTCAGAAGTCTGGCTTAAAACTGTCAAATTAGCACGGACACGAACCACTTTCGAAGGTTCTGCATCTTTTGCGCATTAAATAAATAAAGAAAGGAATTTTTTATTACATGTATTATCTATAAGGAAGCAATAAATCATCCTTGTTTTCTTCATAACTACACTAATTGAGATAATAAATAACCTTGAAGTTATTCTAGAAACTTAGTACGGACACGAGCCACTTCAGCTGTAGAATGTTCTTGAAGTCGACAAGGTAGGTTTCGTGGGCCATAAACCCCCCTGTCTATCTACTAAACCACTTTAGAAGGGTATGCATCTTTTGCGCATTAAATAAATAAAGAAACGCATTTTTCAATTAAATGTATTATATATAAGAAAGCAATAAATCATCCTTGTTTTCTTCATAACTATACTAATTGAGATAATAAATAACCTTGAAGTTGTTTACGCAAAATTCGTTACTTATAATTGCGCAATATCACTGTATGACGTCATCCCGAACATTCTAGAAACTTAGCATGTACACGAACCACTTCAGCTGCAGAATTCTTCTTGAATTCTTCTGCTTGAAACAGTCAGAAGAAGAAGCAGAGACCTCGTATAGAAATTCATCTTTGCGTTTCGGAATGCTTTCCCAATTTATGGCGTTGGGGGTTGAGTTTCATCAAAGAGGAGAATCCTCGTCAAGATAAACTTGATCGTAACATCCCGGCAGTTTAGGAGTCGTGCAAAATTTCACTTCTCAAGAGGGAGTTAAATATTTATCGAGTGCTCGACTAATTCGTTAGTTTGACTAAGGGGCGTTGCGTTGTAAACACGCGTCGGTGTCAAACATCCAGAAAAGGAAACTCTGTGGCCCTCAGAAGAAACTTAAATCATCATATTATATTGCCTATTCACCTTTGTCTCAATATACCTCACCTAAGGTTTCACTGATACGTACAAATAAGGCAATGAAAGATTTCAATGGAAAAACCACTAGCTGGAGAAGTCACTTTTTGACACACTAAAGGACATCCAGTGAAGAGTAAACTATTAATCTCTTACCGTTGTATGTGTTTTACTACTGGTTCAGTTGTTGTAACCTTTTTATGGATCCCTCGGGATTGTGAAATTCTTGAAGAAATCTTTATTACGAGACATTTGAAAACAAATTTTGATTTAATGATTGAGAAATGTAAATTTATATAACGAAGAATGATGGTCTTATTTATTATTTGTAGTGGATGTTTATTAACCGGGAAATAGACGGGAACTAAAATAAATCCGGGGAAAACCTGGAAATACCGAGGGAAATACAAATTCGAACCGGGCATTACATTTAAAGTTTTCGAAAAAGGGAGTTCAGAAATTGTGACATTCCAAAATTTTATAATAATTCAGAACAATGTTTAAGCTCTGAACAAAAATCGTATTTATTCTCTAAATAATATGTATAACATAAATAAGCAGTGTCTCGACGAAAAAATGATTTTTTTAACAAAGTAGTTCAACTTCCAACTAGGTAGTGGAATTTTCAGCCGAAAAGTATGAATTCTCAACGAAAAATGTAATTGTTAAATTTTTAATGTTCAACCAAAAATATGAATTTTCAATAAAATATTTGGATTTTTAACCAAATAGTTGAATTTTAAACCAAATAGCTGACCAAGAAAAATGTTAGATAACTTTTAAATCAAATTATCTGTGAAAAAAGAAAGAATCTTAGCTAAAACTTGGATAACTTTTCTACCAAAAAAGATCAATTTTCAATCCAATGGGATGAATGTTCAACTAAAAAGAATAATTTTCTACCAAACAATGACGAATTTTCGAGATCACGTCTTTCTCGGTTTAAAATTCAATTATTTTGGTAGAAAAATAATATTTTTGGGGTTGATAATAATGACGAATTTTCGAAAACACGTCTTTTTCGGTTGGAAATTCAATTATTCTGGTAGAAAAATAATATTTTTGGGTTGAAAACTCGACTTTTTTTGTAGAAAATTCGTCTTTTTTACTTGAAAATTCAACATTTTGGATGAAACTTTTTTCTTTAGACTGAGAACTCTTTCTTGGTTGAAATTCAACTCTTTTATTGACTCTTTTGGTTGAGGATTCAACTATTTTGTTGAAAATTTGTATTCTTTGGTTTAATACAACTGGTTTTAATTGAAAATTAAAATATTTCGTGGTTGAAGTATAAAACTTTACACTTTTCGTTAAGAATTAATTTTTTCGTTGAAAAGTTTATTATTTGTTTTAAATAAGAATTTAATTATTCTATTTTTGTTTCGGAATTGATCTCTTCGAGTTGAAAACTCAACTATTCAGTTGAAAATTCATGCATTTTGTTGAAAATTCATGCATTTTGTTGAAAATTCTTATTTTTTTGTAGAAAATTATTCTTCTTGGTTGAAAATTCATCTCTTGGGTTGAGAATTTAACTACTGTGTTGAAAATTCGTTTTTTCATTTGTTTTCAAATGAATTTTCTGAAATTAAAATTGATCCTTTTTTAGTTGAAATTCATGTATTCTGTTCGAAGTTCGTCTTTCTTATTGTTAGTGGAAAATTAAGCTTCTTGGTTGAAAATTACTTTTTGTGTTGCAAACTCAACTATTTTGTTGAAAATTCATTTCTTTGTTTGAAAATTTAACTATTTTGTTGAACATTCGTTCTTTTTAGCTAAAATTGAATTTTTTTTAGCTAAAATTGGATTTTTTTAAAATTCGTCTTTCTCAGTAGAAAATTAATCATCTTGGTTGAAATTAATCTTTTTGTCTGAAAAATGAACTATATGGTTAAAAGTTCATCTCTTTTTTGAAACTGCTATGCCTCTAAAGTTGTAAATGTGGATTTACTATTTTTTTTTAGTATCATCTTGTTTTGCCTCTCTGCTCTCTTCTTAGATAGAACCTAGGTGTAAGCTGTAAGGTTTGTTCATACTTAGAAGAAAAATTTACAATGATCGGTGAAAATGAAAAATTTGTCCGAGAAAAGTCAGGGAATTTTGAAATTCGGGTTTTGTAGCAACCCCGATTTTAAGATAATGGGACCTCTCAGTATATGAGGCCTCTGACCATGTCTGGTGGGAACTATTACCTTGGAACCATTTTGTTATTAAAATTCTTTCATATAAGTTTGATGATAGGTACTGTTTAGAATACAAAATGAGGGGACAAGACGCAGAGATATTTTCCAATTATTGAAAGTAAAGGAGGGAGGGTCTACGGTAATTATTCTTGAGATACAGAGACGATGTTTGAAAACTTTAATCGAAACAGCGCCTGAGGACCCTTTCTTTTCGATCAGATTCTCGCACCCTTCTATTTTCTATACTTCCATAGCATTCGAGACTTGATTCAGCTCCAGATAAGTTTAACCCGACCTCCGGCCATAAACTTTCTCACTCTTTAGCTCGAGGTGATAAAATGGCCACGTTGGCAAAAACTTCTTGCAGACTTTGCCATTCATGCCTATTGCCTACTTCATCCGTTGGTCATTTCTTATCATAGTTGTAATAAGGGCAAGGTATCTCTTGTCATAAATAAGAAAATAAGAAACTAGATTTTATGACATAACAAATTATAAGGCAAATCTTACAGAAACTACTTTTCAGAAAAATCTTGTATAGATTATAGAAGCAAGATTTGCTTGTTATCCCAAAAAAATGTTGGTTCTTTCAACAAAGTTGGAGAGAATATCAGACTTCACAGCCCAAAGGGGCTATTTGATCAAAAATTTCTGTACAAGTAGCCAGATTTTTTCGGTACTAATAGCGGTAACTAGAAAAGGGGCTATTTTTACCAAAAATTTTGGTACAAATAGCCGAATTTTTTCGGTACGTGCAGACACTCCCTAATCGTTAATATAAAAGTAATAAACAACTATATCTAAGATTTTTTAACAATTAGAATACCAAAAACAATTAATCGAAGATATAAATACAAAAAAATTTCAACTGTCATGTTAACAAAATCTGCTACTAGGCAATTTGATATCTACTATCTGGAAAAACGGGGAAATGAAGGGAAATAGGTGAGCGAAAATTAGTAGGCATCCTGATTATAATAATAAGCAAGAAATGTTAGTAACTTTTTTTATATCGCTATAGTATTTTATACTCGATTTTATGTTAAAAAGGGGCAGTTTAACTATAGGTACAAATTTCTGAGAGTCCGTTTTTTTATTTCATTTACTGAAAAGGGTTACGACAAGGAATTGGGGTCGTTGGACGAAGGGCAGAGGTCAGGCACTCGTCTCGACAAGGTGCCTTCATGTAAGGGTCCTCTTTTATTTATTAGTCGTAAAGAGTAAAATTTTAAATACAATTTTTGGTTTCATCGTGATTAAAAAAAAAATTATCAATAATTTCCATGTCTGTATATGATGAAATAATAGTTCAATTTTTGACTAAAGAATATGAATTTGCACGTCCAGGAGTGAATTAATAAATCATAATATTACGACTCTAATGTCTACCTTTAACTTATAATCTAAACAACATTAAAAAAAATGTTTATGTTTTCTTTCTTCATTCTAATGTTCATTTAAATATCTCCGAATTTCCATTTGTCGCAGTATCGTTTCTGTAAAAATTACATATGTACACCTGACGAGGCTCGGCGCTAGTCAACAACCTCAACATCCAACTAATAAAATCATTGATTTTCAAAAAAAAGACGAATTTTTAACAAACAAACAAAAATAGTGTTTAACAAAGTAGTTCAACTTGCCACCAAGTGGTTGAATTTTCAACCAAAAAAGATTGATTCTCGATGAAAAATATAATAGATAATATTTCAACCAAAAAATACGAATATTCAAAAAAATGGTTGAATCCTCAACCAAAACAGATTAATAATTTTCAACCTAACAGTTGCATTTTTAACACAAAAATGAAATTTCTACCAAGAGATGAATTTTTAATAATATTGATAAATGTGTAACCAAAAACATTGATTTTCAACCAAGAAAATAAATTTTCTGTCAAAAAAGACGAATTTTTCAATTATAAAAATGAATTTTCATACAAGAAGATTAATTTTCTGGCGAAAAAGACTCTAAACGTTGAATAAAATACATGAATTTTCAAAAAAATAGTTTAATTTTCAACCAAAGAAATGAACTTCCAATTACAATATGAATCTTCAATCAAAAAATATAATTTTTAAGAAAATAGTTGAATCCTCAACCAAAAAAGATCATTCATTTTCAACCAGTTACATTTTTAACAAAAAAAAAGATTTAAAATTTACCAGAAAAGAGATGAATTTTCCACCAAAAGAGATAATTTTTATCAAAAGAGTTGAGTTTTCAAGTTAAAAAGTCGAATTTTTTTGAAAACTTTTGCTTTTTTAACAAAAAAGGTTATTTTCAACTAAAGCAACTGAAATTTGTACCAAAAAAGTGCATTTTCAACCAAAAAATATTAATTTTCTGCTAAAAGAGATGAATTTTCAAACAAAAAAGATTAATTTTCTACCAAAATAGATCATTTTTATCAAAGGAGTTGAGTTTTCAAGTAAAAAAGTCGAATGTTTTTAAAAACTTTTTACTTTTAATCCTAAAAAATGAATTTTCAACAAAAAAGGTAATTTTCAACCGAAGCAACTGAAATTTTTTCCAAATAATTGGATTTTCAACCAAACAGATTAATTTTCAACCCAAAAGATTAATTTTCTACCAAAAGAGATCAATTTTCATTAAAAGAGTAGAGTTTTCAAGTTAAAAAGTCGAATGTTTGTACAAACTGTCTTTTAATCCCGAAAAGATGAACTTTCAACAAAAAATGTAATTTTCAACCAAAGCAACTGAAATTTTTACTAAAATAATTGCGTTTTCAACCAAAAAAAGATTAATTTTCTACCAAAAGTGAAGAATTTTTAACAAAGAAGTTTAGTTTTCAAGCTAAAAAATTGAATGTTTTAGAAGAAATTTGACTTTTAGAAAGATGAATCATCAAATAGCTAAATTTTCAACAACAACAAAATTAATAATTAATCTGAGTACGTGTAAACAAATTTGTGTGTAAAAAAGTTAACCCATTCCGAGAAAATCGACCGAGAATTTTAAAATTAAAACTTCATAGATTTTCAAAATCTGCTTTGGATATCGATTGAAAATCGGATGTTCAATTTTTTGCAAAAATAAAAACCTACTCCTGAGATATCAGGATGCTGAATGAGAATAAAGAATGTTTGATCCAAACAAACTATCCTGTTCCGAGAAAGTCTAAATTGAAGATCGCAATATCATAGTATGACAGCCTTTTTTTTCTAAAAACCACCAAAAAATAATCTTTTTTTTTTCATTGAGTGACAATAATGTCAAGAAAAAATTATCACTGTGTTAAAATTTCAACTAATTTTTTTTTTAATTGTGGTATTAATACGAATCTTTTATGCATTAATACGAATCTTTTATGCAACAAACACATTTTCGATAAAACCGTTGGTTATCTAGTTCCGTAAATACTTTTTTTATTAACTGATTAAAGTGAGAATAAAATCAGGGTTGAGTGCACCTGCCGGAGGTGTTAAGAACTTCAGGAAACAAGTTGGTGACATAAGGGTCGGATTTGGACCAATGCACCTGAAACGGACAGTTGTGTATTTTGGCGTTGGAGTTTAAGAGTTGACCACAGAGGAGTTCCGGCGACAGCCTTGTCCGGTCCGGCCAACGACCGTATCTGTAGTCTGCACTCTGGCTTAGTATCTATCTTCTTCTTCTCCTCTCGGCTTTTGTTTCGCGCTCCTTTCTCTCCAGACTCCAAGCCCTCGTTTATACACTTCAACTCTCTACCTGTTCAGGTACCATAGGGTTTCCAAGGAAAGCCTAGTGCGTACTTTTGTTGTCGCATAAACTGCCGTACCTGGAAAGTATATGAAGTTTACTCATTTTTCGCAAGCACTTTCCTATACGCGTTTCCTTTTGTTTTTGCGAATAATGCCACACCTCTGTTTCCCCCTTTAAAAAAAAGATTTCCTCCTTTTCCCCCTGTTTTCAAGAAACTTCCCCTTTTTCTGGATTCGTCTGGATCGGTCTTTTTATTATTATTAGTTTCCTTTCACCGATTTTTTTACTTCAGATTTATGGCGGGTGTCACATGCGCTAGCGGCTAAAGGAAAACAACTTTTTTGGGGCGCTTTTGGCAAATTCCTACCTTCCCGACATCAATAACATTCTAAAGCTGAAGTGGTTCGTGTCCGTGCTAAGTTTCTAGAATATTCTGGATGACGTCATAAAATGATATTGTGCAATTATGAGAAACGAATTTTGCATAAACAACTTCAAGGTTATTTATTATCTCAAATAGAATACTTTACGGAAAAATTAGTTTCTCATAATTGCGCAATATCATTTTATGACGTCTTTCAGAACATTCCAGAAACTTAGCACGGACATGAACCACTGGTTCTCGATGTCTGTAAGGTAGGAATTTGTATTTAAAACCGGCCCAGCTCATAAATAATTCAAAAATAATATTTTTTGAATTCTTAGCAAGTCAAAACCCACAAAAAAATACGTGAAAATTAGCCAAAAAATTTCAAATGAGCGCCATTTTGCGAATTTTCAATATTTTTTATTAGTTCTAGTCCCGGTTATAGCCATACTTGTATGTTGAAAAAAAATATTTTTTGACGAACTGGATCTAACTACAGTTACTACTATTATATTGTTGATTGATAATTCGTATTTTTTAGTTAGAAATTTTATTTGGTCAGAATTTAATTACTTTGTTGAAAATTAAAGTATTTTGATTAAAATTCAGCTTTTTTGGTCGAAAATGAAACTTTTTTGTTGAAAATTCAACTTTTCAGATGGAAAATCCAACTATCTTCTCAAAAATTCGCCCTTTTGTCTTGAAAATTTATCAAATGTGTTATTGTACACTTCTTTTTTTGTTAGTTGAAAATTCAATTATTTTGTTGAAAATTCAACTATTTTGTTAAAAAGTCATCTCTTTTGGTCGAAAATTCACCTCTTTTGTTGAAATTTCACTTTTTTTAGATAGAAAATTCGTCCCTTTGGATTAAAAATGCATTTTTTTTTTATTGACAGTCAATTTATTTTGTTGAAAATTCAACAGCCTTCTGAGAAATTCGTCTTTTTGGCTTAAAAATTCAAATATTTGGTTAAAAATATACCTATTTTGTTGAAAATTCACTTCTATGGGGTTCAAAATCAAAGGTTTTCTAAAATATTCGACTTTTTGGCTTAAAAACTCGACTTTTTTGTTGAAAATTAGTTTTATTTTTATGAAAATTCATTTTTAACTAAAAATTCAAATGTTTGAATTGCTGAATATTTGTATTTTTTGGTTGAATTCAATTGTTTTGGAATTAAAATTACAATCTTTTGTGGTAGCAATATCAAATATTATATTTTTTGTTGAGAAGACTTCATTTTTTATTGAAAATTCCACTACTTGGTTGAAAGTTGAACTACTGTCAGTATAATTAATTGATGAAAATTTTCAAGTAAAATGATGAATCTACAACATAATAATTTTTTAGCAAAGTGGTTAAAACTTCAACCAAGTTGTTGAATTTTCAACCAAAATATATGGATTCTCGACGAAAAATGTAATATTTAAGATTGCAACTAAAAAATAGTTTGATTTTAAATAAAAAACACTTGAATTCGACCAAAAATGGCGAATTTTCAACAAAATAGTTCAATCCTCAACCATGGAAGTTAAATTTTTAACCAAAGAAAATACTAAATGTCTACCAAAGGAGATGAATTTTTAAAGCAATAAGACGAATTCAAAAAAAGAGTTGAGTTTCCAACCAATCAGGATGCGTTTTTAACAAAATTATTAAATTTTCAACCACATAATAAAATTGTTAACTAACAAGAATATCATATCAAGGTGGATGCAAAACTTCATTTTCTAAATTCCCTGGCCAATTTTTCACTTTCCCTCACCATTAATATTCTGACACCAAAATTTTTATCTCGTAACACTTTTAACATAGAATCTTTTAGGTCCCGGAAGCTGGAATTACAACATTCTCATATCGATATGGGCACTATGCCATAATTTAGTGCCTATTTAGTGC
>CAKNYM010015706.1:0-13365 GCA_932195095.1 Andricus curvator | reverse complement strand
TATAAGTTAAAGCACGTGTGAAAAAGCCTGGAATAAAATGCACACTGTATTATCTCTCTCTTGAGTCTCGAAGTTTGATTTACAAAAAACTATGGAGAAATCACTCACAACAGAATAATTCGATAATCATGAAACCCTCTTAGATTTGTATGCATCTTCGTGCAATAAAAGACGTGTGAAAAGAATAAATAGAAAAAAAATTAGGTCTTTTAAGAACTTTAGTTTACCAAAAAAATTTAATTTTTAAGTAAAATTGTGTCTTTGTCTAAGGTTATTTACCACACAAAAATTGTTCTTTAACAAAAGAAGGTATTTGTGCTTCGAATTGCGGATGACTTATTCTTAGTAGCAGATCACTCAGATAGATTAGCTGAAATTTCAAAAACGCTTAAATGATATGTAAGGCAGAATGGTCTAGAAAGTAATGTTGCAAAATAAAAAATTATGGTATTCAGAAAGGGCGGGCAAAAGAAAAAGGAGGAAGAATAGAGAATATATGAAAAGATAGTTGAAATAGTTGATAGATATACATATTTAGGTTACTTGTTTTCAACAGGGGGGAAGAATAGAAAGCATTTAACACTACAAGTACCAAGTGGGTCATTTTTGACCCACGAGGGTTTTTCGAGGTCCGTACCCCCGTCTATAAGCATCGGAGGACCATGCGCTCCCGTCACTTTTAATCATTTATGGTGTTGTACAACTTACCAATATTTCGTCTTTCTAGCCCACCTAGAGGTATGCAAAATTTACTTTGTCATACCTGAAGTACCACGTGGGTCATTTTTTACCCATACGCAGTTTAACGCATTTTGATGTCAATAACACAGGTTTTGAAACTCTAAATTGTTTCTGAGCCTGCCTCGACGTTATTCACGAGATGTTGGATTATATAATAAAACATCAAGCGTATGTTTCAAGTGCAACAAGTATGTATGCAAAAGTTGCCAAGCCAAAACTCTTATCGAATGTCTGAACTGTGAGACCATCCCAGCCTAAACAATTCTGTCAACTCCTTTGCTGCTAAATATTTTCAAATATTTATAATTCTAGAGTGAATTTGTTTATTCTTATATGTTTTTGTGCCTTGCTATCAATAAGCAAGAAAACACGCAAAGCATTTTAGCCACATGCTGAATTATAGAATCTTTTGGAGATACTCTGTACTTACCTTATTTGTCTGTAAAAGAAAAAATACTATTAGTACTCATGTAAACAGTATGTTTTGACTCTGTTTTACTATTTTTACAACGAAAAACCGTCTTACTTTGTTTTATTTACTTGTTTTAATGATCTTTGATGACAGACTGAGGAATTTCTTTTGTAAACTTAAAAATAGTAATGAAACGTTTATTTCTGAAAATTTATTTATGACAGTGTACTATTCATTTTAGAGACCGAATTATCCTTTGGTTACAATTTTTGTGTCTTCCTAAACGTACTGTAAATATGGCTACACCCAAAACACTACCCACATACCAATAAAACGGTGGTTTCCTACTGTGGGTTAAAAATGACCAACGTTATACTTTAAGGGGTACGGCGAACTCCGGTACTTCTAGTGTTAAGGAGAATAGCGGGAAATTTGGAAAAAGCGGCAAATGCTTGAAAAAGATGGAAGGAAATGGAAAAGGCACAATGGGTAAAAATGGTCATAGGAATCGATAGGAATACTCCAGATTACACCTGGAAAATGGAAACAGGAAGGAATAGTATTGAAATTGTGACAAAAAATAGAGCTAATAAATATCTTTTGAGCGTAATGGGCATGCATGAAGATAGGATACCAAAAATTTGTTTAGAGGAAGAGTTAAGAGGTCTGCAAAATGGGAATCCTTCTGGTTGGGGTATGAAAGTAAGAGAAGTCCCAGTGGGAACAAAATTTGGCGACTTCTTCACGACATCGTTACGACATGTTTCCGACAACTTTACGACATCCTATGTCCACTGGGGTATTAAGGGAAGTAGCAAACAATGAAAGATTGGATATGTAAAGGGAGCATAAGAGAAGAGATAGAAAAAAATGTGAAGAAAAGAGTAATAACCAGGAGGGATAAGAAAATTCAGAGGAACTGGAGCAGGATAGAAAAATCTAAATATTGCGAATGTTGCCATGTGGAAATGTAGGGAAGGCGGAAAATAAAGGTTTGAAAAATGTAAGCTGTAGATTATGCGGGGAAGATGAGAACTTAGAGCATATATTAATTTGCAGGGCAGCAAAAGAATTTATAGACTAGAGCTGAGTGGAAAAGTTAGAGGAGTTGATAAATAACAGCTGTGGGAGTGAATTAACGAACAAAGTTTTCGTAGCATTAGTAGCGAAACCGAGCCTCAACTTAAGCCTATAAGCAAGGAAATTTGAAACCATTGCTAGCGAATCCGAAAGGAAAAGAAGAGAGGAGAATGTTATAAGAGATCAAATGTAAAATAGTTTAATAATTTGTAATTCTTTATGTGTAATATGAAATAGTTTATATGAAATTAATATAAGTTAACGCGTTTATTATTATTATACCCGAGTTCAAGTAACATATAATCGGAACGTGGTTTGCATTGTACTACATTGTTTACATTGTATATACATATTTAAAAACCCAAGATGGATATACATGATGAATAAATTGAATTGCATTGAATTGAATTTAGGAAAAGTAAACGTAATGTTCGAAGAAAATGTAGAACGAAATTGAATCTTTCTAAAAGAGGTAAAATCAATCAAGTAAATTATGAAGCCACGAAAAAAAAGTATACAGCAGTGAAGTAACTAATATAAAGATTTATGTTATTGGCGAAAGTTTTGACAAGTACTTATGAAATTGAACAGGTTAAGAAAAAAGTAAAAGGACTTGGAACAAAAGTATATTTAAGAGAATAAGAGTAATATTAATAATAGCATCAAGACAATGAATGGATGGATACTATGGATAAATATCTTGAATAACAACTCAAAAAGGACTTTATACCCAACGATTTTTTAATTTTCTGATTTTTTAAGGAAAACAAAATAAATTTAAAAAAAAATTAATTAAATGAATTTAATTCAAATTTAATTAAATTTTTGAAATTTGTAAATTCCAATTTAAAAAAAAAAACATTTTTTTTCCATTTTTCACGGAGAAAAATGCGGACTTAGGGACAAGTTTTGAGCACGGGAAACTTAAAAGCGAATCCCAAACGTCCTGGATTGTGTTCGGAAATTCAGGATTGAGAACTGTAATTGAAGGGCCGGATAATATAACTCGCCGAGCGCTCGAAATGACGTAAAACTATTGTCCAACTTGATAAAAAATGGAAATCGCAAATTTCCATTAACAAGAAATATTACTCGACGCGGCTTGTCAAGGCGCATCTTTTTTCTATTAGGCATTTTTTTGCAAAATAACTAGTTTCGAAAATAAAAAATGAAAACTAATTTTTTTTCGCCTGAATAAACGCAATAAAATCAACATTTAATAAAACTTAAACTGCGGTTTCTCGGAAACTAATTGACCAAATCACTTGAAATTCAAACTGGAAGTTCATGACTCTTTACAGAAGCCAATGACATGAATAAAAATATCGTAGCGATCTATGGTTTAATATTTTCGATGGATGTATCGATCGACCCGGAAAACCGTGTTTCTCACACTTCACGTAGCGAGGAAGTTTTTCATTTTACGAGTCTCGCCAAAAAGAAACATATCTCCATGGTCGTCAACATTTGGCCAAGTTTTAGGCCAAATTTGTCATCGATCCGATGAAAATTGTAGGAGCTACTGATTTTTAAAGAAAATCGTCAGCGCACGAGTCCGGAGAATCCTGGCGCTTGCGGCATTTTCCTTACGTGAAAGTTATGCGGACACGTGATCTGTTAATTATAGCACATAATTATTGTTGACAATTGATTCAACGATATTTTCACGCATTTGCAAGCGTTTTGCGAACTATTATACCCGAAAATTCATTTCTACAATCCGCAAGTTGTCGATTCAAAAGTCGCCCTGGCTCGCGTGCTCCAATAAACAATTGAAAAGCGTCCACACATTTAAAAAAAAATGGAAAAAAAGTACTTGTTATAAATTTTTTGTGAATTAAAGAATTGTCACCTCTTAAGGAGTATTTAAAGAATACTTTTTACCCACTAGCTTTTAATTTTGACACACCCAAACCTCTTTAATATTGTTCCCGGAAAATGCCCCAAAAAATACAAAATAGCAGTTTTCTATCAAATTCATGCTAAAGACGGTATTTTTTTAAAATTTTTTCAACATGAATTATTTTTAATCGATAAGTGACGAGTTTTGAAGTATATTTTGAAAAATTTTAAATAATTTTAATTGTTTGAGTAATTTTCAGTTGTTTAAACAATTTTTCTTCCAAAAATCGTAAAAATGTATTATTTTCAGGGAATAATTACACCATTAAAGAATGTTGAGAGCAATATATTTTTAAAGGATATTTGGTGATTATTAAAACAATTTTTATTTGTTTAAATAATGTTTTCCTCTGTAAAGCGAGAATTGGTTAAATAATTACCAAGTAAGTTAAACAAGAACTACTACTTTTGACATTCATCAACTTTGTACGATTTATTCCGAAAGATAATAACTTTTCACGATTTAGAGGGGGAAAACATTGTTTAAACAAATAATAATGGTTCAAAAAATTTAGAATTATCTAAAATATACTTTAAAACTCGTCACTTATCTATTAAAAATAATTCATGTTGGAAAAATTTAAAAAAATACCGTCTTTAGCATGAATTTGATAGAAAACTGCTATTTTGCATTTTTTGGGACATTTTCCGGGAACAGTATTAAAGAGGTTTGGGTGTGTAAAAATTAAAAGCTTGTGGATGGAAATTATTCTTTAAATACTCCTTAAGAGGTGAAAATATTTTAATTCACAACAAATTTATAACAAGTACTTTTTTCCATTTTTTTTAAATGTGTAATGAAAGTAATGAAAGTAATAAAAAAATAATAATGAAAGTATAATAAGTATAATAATGAATAATGAAAGTAATAAAAAAAAGAAGAAAAATTCACCGTAGAAGAAGACAGGGCATCTGCCAAAAGGAAAGGCAAGAAACGTAGTCAAAGCAGAGAACGACGAAGACTTTAGGAACAATATAAAAAAGTTAATTTGATTTATTAAATCAATGCATTGATTTTATTTACCTATATTTATTAATCAAACAAGTCAAAACAAAATAAAATGTATATAAACTTAATATAGTGGAAACCGTTTTTTAATCTCATTGTTGTCAATTAAATTGACTGTTATTAAATTAAAGGAACTTAAAATTCAAATCAAAATGATTGATTATAAAAGTATATAATATTAAAACTTAAAGGACAATTGAATGTGCACATTTGACTCAAAGGACGAGTTTTCTTTTTTCATTTTTTGGTGGGTAGGTAAGTGCACATATCCAGTTTAATAAACTTGTCAACTAGTCCTTTTGTCAACATAATTATTTTTGAAAATTCAGTACATATTTGATTTTAATGATTGGACCATTTAAAATTGAAAGTTGTTGAAATTGAACAATTTGGAATTTTTCGATGATAAATAAATACAAATTCATCGACCATTATAACAAAGTTATTAGTCCCCTGCTTTTATACGATCCTGCGGGCCAGAGCAAGTAGTGGAAAGAGGACTCACACGTCGTGCCTTTTCCCGAATAAATTTTTTTTTCCGCGAATGCCTTCCCGGTTGGATTGCTGCCGTTCCAATCCGGATAATTCTCCGAAATTTCGCCCTTTTCGACAACTTGGTGGCAGAGACATCGTTTTGACTTTGTTACCTGCTCTGGGTAACGGCGAGATTTTATAGCACTTGAGGTCAGGAGGACCCCATCATTCTTGTATGTTAGAAAATAAACACCTTATATTTGACTAAATTGCCTTTGATCAGTGACTACATCTCACTGAGCGATGCTCCACAATCCACCCTATCCCATAATTTTACAGATCACTCACAAGATGAACAATTTCCAATTTCATGTTGTGAACATATGTTGCTATTGACAAGTTATCTATTCTGAATCTGCTAAAAATTAAATTATTTGTAAACTAAAACTTTCGAATATGTTAAAAGCTTTTCTTTTATTCTCATTTCCATCTGGGACAGTTCAAACTGAAGCTATAGATATGCAAAACTACGATAAAAACGAAAAATTGCTGTGATATTCTTTTTTTTCAACTTTTCTTTCAGCCTGATTTTCTTCCGAGACGGCTGAAATCGAAGCTCGTAATTGTCATGTAGACTTAAGATCAAAAATCAAATTTGATGTCAGATATGTCGATACCTTTAGCATTAGCTTCATCAAGGATACTAGAGGAAATAACCTTGGCAGCTTTTGAAATAGGTACAACGTGAAAGAGATAGACGGAGCCTGGTTCCTCAATTACTGAAATATGCTTCTCTTTCGGGAGCTTTCTATACATTTTAAATCCTTTTGTCTCAATTACAAGAGTGTCATCTGAGCGCCCATCGAAGTATAGGCCTCTGGGATGTACGCCAGCTTTCTCAAACCGCTCATTCTTCAAGTTACTCCGAACTAGAGACTTCGCTTGTCTTATTTTATTCTTGTCAAAAACCTGTGCTTTGTTTGTTTTAGATATTACGCCCAAGTCGGAGAGAATACCAGAGGCGATAGCTGCCGTTGCCCTGCCTGATACGCCGTACCTGTCGCCAGCAAGAGCAGTATTGGCAAGCACTGTTCTCATTTGAGTCCCAGAGGGTGATCTGAACTTAATATGAAATTGTGTGTCCTTCTTTTCGTGCACTTCATCTGTCTCTTCTGTTTCAGAATCTGAGGTAATGTTGGCTATAGTTTTAGAAGAACGAGCACCCTCTTGTCTTATTTGTTTTGCTTTTCTTGCCAGCCTCTTTTTAATTTTTTCACTCTCCTTTTGGTCAACTGTTCCTATCTTGCCAATTATGTGATGCCGCTGTGCGTAAAGACATTTCCTCTCTATCACAGTAGCTTTCCTGTTGACAGGGCAAGAACAGTCGATTGCAACTGCTGATTACAGGTACATTTATTTATTATTTTGTTGCAATCACACTGAAGGTGCATTTGGCACTTTGCAGGAACATACGTCAAATAAAGTTTTTTCACAGCCAGAAATGTATTGTGTGTACTCCTTTTGTTTTCGAAGGTATTTTTTGTGACTGTATAACTTTTTACGGATGTAGTAATACTTATCGTGAAGAGTTTTTATGAGCTGTATAATTCTCGTGCGAGAGACCCTTGGCAAAGATGCCTTAGTGTAAATGGTTTCTATATCGTCAGCAACGACATTAGCTACTGCAGAGAAGCTGACATCCTGTTTTTGGACTGGCCGAAGCCAGGGCTAAAGACTATCTAACATGCTGGCAGTGTATCAAAACATTAGTATGTGAAGGAAGAATCTGTTTATTCAGACTTTTAGACGGTCCAAATAATTTACAATACAATTTTTGACCGAGCGTCCTCGACGTCATTGTCAATCAAACTCCTTCTGTAATCAATACTAAAATGTGACTCGTCACCGTCACCCCTCGAGATAACAACCCTAGCTGAGGCTCACCTTCCCCTTCCCCTCCCATAATATCGCGGCTGATATACATTTACGTAAGACTGTTCTAAATATTATATATTTTCATGCTTCTAACGCCTTAGCCGACCGCACCAGCACACTTCACATGAGGAAAACAACTAAGAAAAAATCCCAAACGTGTTCAATTTTTAACGATTTTTCGAAACTTGGAACGCGATGTGCGACTGGAAGGTATGGTGTAAATAAAAAAAAATTCATTGTGATCAGGGCGACGAGTAGCAACTTTTCCGCGCTATTGCGATTCGATTCGGAAACTTTAGTGTAGTTCGGCCCACCCTACTGCAGATGTACCTGTAGCGCCTGCAGACACTGTGCGGATTTATTGCTATCTGTGGTCTTCTCTCGTGCCACCAGTTGTCCGCCATGCCGTCATTCACGTGTCACCTGTCCCAACACTAATTTGCTATTCCACCGCTTTCCGCGGGTGGAAGGTGCTATTTTAGAGGTTATTTTAATTAATTTTTTAATAATATAATGATAATTATAATAAAGAAATATGTTATTATTATTAAACTTTTAATTATTTCGAAGTTGAGGTCGGGCGTGCCAGGATCATGAACATAAAACTTTTGGGGCGTAAACACCTACGTCCCCAGAAGGATTGCAGATCATTCATTGAAGTTTTGGCTTCAGCGGGAGGTCAGCAAAATAAGAGCTAACTGGCTCAGTTCTAATAATTTTGAACTGGCAATAGGTCTCAGAAGCTGAGTCGGCACGTGGTGGAGATCCTTCCTCTTTATAACATCAGTTTAAGAAGATATACGGACATAGAAGAAGTGATTGATTACCTTAGACAGAGGTTCATGGTCCGATTAATGCGGCTGAGTCACTAACGAGGTCTAACGTAATAAAGTGAGACTCCAAATTTCCGGTAATGAGGCGGTTATGGGCATGTGAAAATACTAACAGGAAAATCGAGCACATCAGTTATTCCAGTATGATGCTTACTTCGCAAAAATACACGCATTGGCATAACGATGCTTCTGAATCATCCAGCAACACATTGCATTGAACCTTGGCTTGCTAGAGGAGTGTGAGCCTTATTACAAGTGCTCATCAGTAAGAGTATTAGGAAAAGAACATCATCTCCTCTACTGAGATAGGACTATCCTGTCGGACCAGCTAGTCAGACAAAAGCAACCGGACGTCCTGTGGAGCTGAGGCTCGAGATCATGACCATTTGGAGGTTGAAGAAAGTCACAATCCGCTCATCTCCTACACAGGAAAAGTTCATGCGAGGTACGCTTATCACTTAGAAGACCTGGAAGATAGGAAATTCTTACACCTTATAAAGAAGCCGATATTACTGAACACCTGCCCCGTCGTTCGCAATTTTTGGGAGTTGTAAACAATAGTGACTAATGGTCTTATGCAATAAAGGGCATCTTGTGTCACTGCAAATGGGACTGTTATGCCACATTATATTTATTCAACATTTGACTTTTCTTCCTATTTGTATGTGTGTATGTCTCTTTGTACAAACTTGTGACTGTCGTCCGCCGTATGTAATATTTTTATATGGAGTCGTTAGTCTCAGTCACTGGTAGAAGAACAAGGGAGGTAATGACGAACGCACAAACGGTGTATAAGATTTTCTTTAGATTTATTCATGTTGTGTCAGCAGATCCCACTTTGCTAAAAAGGTGAAGAAAACTTTTTTCTCTCAGATCCATGTTTATTCTAAAAAATTGACCTCTTTTTGTTCACAATTATAAAATACAATTGTATTTTCCAACGATTGGTACTCGAGAGCAATCAAATAAATTTTTAAAATTGCTCTTTATCGTTCTCATTTCAATTTCGAAAATTTCCAGCAAACTTTCGTCGTGGGTTATAATAGCCCTCAGTTCTCTTTAGAGACCATACATTTCTCGCGTTACTCGCCTTTTTCGGAATTGTTTGTTCGTTCTTGGAGCCTTCTAGGACTTCTCCTCACATGCAACCCAAATTCCGCTTTCTGTCTCCAGAAAACTTGAAAAATTTGATCTTCTTCCCTCAAAGATCGGTATGCTGAAGCGAGTTGCACAATTTAGAAACTCCCCTGCTCAAAATTCTGGACAAGTTCCGGATTCCGAAAATTGTCATGTATTTTCCGGAACGTCATCCGGTTTTTGTGATCCGGATTCTATCCGGTCGTATTTGAAAATCGTCTGGATGAAGTAGCACGAAAAGGATAATAAATCTGAATATTGTCTGGTGGAATCCGAAAGTTGTTCGGTCTGACGGACTCGATGAATCCGGATTGTATCCGGTAATGTCCGTCTTTTATACGGTCTGACGTATTAGATTAATCCGGATAGTATCCCCGAGTGAAAATTTTAGTCCTATTTTGGACTTCTAAATGTAGGTCCTAATAGGATTTACGAGGACCTGTAGAGGACTTAATTTATATTGGATTTAGGCTCTCTTTTAGTCCTCCAAAGTGGCACAAAAGTCCATTTTTCCCACTTGAAGGGCTAAAAAAAGGCTTAATTTAAACCCTCTTCTAGACCTCCAATGGCTGCACGGAAGAATAAAAAAGTCATACTGCGAAGCAGAGCACCAGATTTGTCGTCTTCTGTCTGAATTACAAGGTTATACGATCAGTTTACAGACAAGGAACGCACTCTTGATTCATTTGACGCACACAAGCCTATTTCTGTAGCTTACCTTAACACTACTGCATATAACGCACTTCACTAACGCAGAATATCGCACTCTGAGTATATCGGTCGAAACGTTCCTTATATGTATACTAATCAAGACCATTTTTAGCGCTTGTGAGAAACTACCAGTGCCGGGCCGCAAACTTTTGGTGCCCCGAGTCATATTTAATTTTTTAATTTCAATCACGGATATTTATGTGACAGTTGTCACAGAAATGTTGTAGGATAACTAGGGAAGAGTGAGTTATGGTGGAGGGCTTTAAATAAAATGTCCTATAAATGATGACTGAAATAATTTTGATGTGTATATTTTATAAGATGAAGCTCACATTATCAGCGAAGATAATAATTATTACTCAAACGCTGTTTATGTCAGCAGTAAATAAATGTTTTCTTATTGATCTTTAAAACAGAAATTATATTTGGTCGCTATTTTTCAAACCAAAAAGAACTAGTTAATGTAAAAAATTATTATAAAAATCAACAAACACAGGCGTTATTTATAATATCCACCCTGCCCCACATTGACACACAGAGGGGCAAACTGCCAAATTTCTTCCAAAACAGCCATAAACAATCGAAAGGAACTTGGAATCAATCAAAATAAGTGCAGTGGCACCAATTGCAAGAAATTAATTAATTAGAAGTTTTCAACTACTCTTTATAAACAAATTGTAAACAAGCTCTATAAACAGGTGCATTTTTCAGACATTTATTCACAGAAATGCGTTCTACTCTCACTAAAACAACTTTAAATTGATTTAATAGCGAAGTTCCAACAGAAAATGTTGTCTTTCCATCATATTTAATAATATAATAAACAAAGTTATATAAACAAATGCACTCTTCAGTCACTTCTTAAAAAAAATATTCTCTTTTCAGGAAAAGTTCCTTAAATTGGCTTGACAGTGTTGTTTTGGGAAAAAATCGATCATTGCAACACATCTGTTATTAGTACGAGATCCCACTGCAAGAAATCTAACCTCATCTGTTTTTTCATCAAAACGCGGAAAAAATTAATGATCATCTATTGGTTAGTGCATTGCGGCCAGGTTTTTTTTTATTAATTCTAGCCCCGTTTCGAAGATAAACTTCTGTGCTACTATAAAAACAAGGATTGCTAACCCTCAGCCTGCTGCAACCCTTTGGCAGACTGCTTGAAATAGTGGAATTTTCATTAGAAATCTACTCACCACCTTCACTATATGCACACCTAGAATGTTAAAAATGACAAGTTTGATTGCCGATATTTGAAAATATCAGAACGTCAAAAATCTTCTTTTTTATCCCACGAATTACAGACCAGATAAGAATTTTCGGCAAGAGCCCGAAAATCCACTCTTACGGTATACACACCTAGAATGTTAAAAATGACAAGTTTGATTGCCGATATTTGAAAATATAAAAACGTCAAAAATCCTCTTTTTTTATTCCACAAATCATAGAGACGTCGTACGATCTGACGATGTCTTTTCGACATCGTAAAGACATCTTAACGACATGGGCATAGGATGTCTTGAAGTCGTCGTAAAGATCTCGTAACGATGTCGTAAAGACTTCGTCAAATTTTGTGCCAACTGGGTTTGCACACCTAGAATGTTAAAAATGACAAGTTTGATTGTCGGTAATTGAAAATATAAAAACGCAAAAATTTCTCACATGGTCTATAATTCATGTGATAAAAAGAAACATTTTCGACGCTTTTATATTTTCAAATATCGACAATAAAACCTATCATTTTTAACATTCTGGGCGTGCATACCATAAGGCTGGTTCTTAGGGGTCTTGTCGAAAATTCTCATCTACCCTATAATTCGCAGGATAAAATAAAAGGATTTTTGATGATCTTGAACTTTCAAGTATCGAAATCAAACTTGTAATAGGCAGGTCTGAATATTTTTATGCGACAATTCTTTCTAGAAGAATATTTTTTATTTTCGTATGCATTGTAAACTCGGCAGAGTACTGCAAATAAATAAAATTGTAAAAATAACACCAAAACACATTGTTTTCTTGACGTCCTTGACCAGTCGCCACTGCCGCCACGCTGCGTCCTTTTGTGTCGCACGGAATTATGCGCTCATTCTTTCTCACTCCCTCTTGCTAACAAGCGCGAGAAGCGAATAATATATCGGCTTATTTCATCGTGTAGGGAGAAATTCGAGCTTCGTTTTTTCCAAATTTTTGAAAAAACATATGAACTTAGACTGTTAATAAAAATTTCACTATTTTAAGCAGTCTGCCAAAGGGTTGCAGCAGGCTGAGGGTTGGCAACCCTTGTTTTTATAGTAGCACAGATGTTTATCTTCGAAACGGCAACTATACTTATTTCGATTGATTCCCAGTTTATTTAGATTGTTTACGGAAAGATAGAAAATAAAATTGTAAAAATGGCCATTTCTCTCACCTTATTTGTTAATGCAGAAGGGAAATAAAAATAATTTGTTCAAGAGTTTTGAATAAAAAATATTAAAATCGATTAGGAATTGTTGACTCTATGCTGTTTTAGAACAAAATTTGATGCTTCACCTCACTAAGCGCCACCATAACCGACTCTTCCCTACCTCCTTTGTTTATTTTTAATTAAAATAATATTTAATCTCATATACAACAGATTTTTTCTTTTTGTATTTCTAAAAATTCTTGAAAAAATAAAGACTTTCGGATTTGCATAGTCTTATTTTTCAGGTATAATGTTTTATAGAATTTGAATTATTTGTTAAAGTATTTCATCTTATTTATTTTACTAATTTTATAGGTGTTACATATATTCGAATTATGATTCAAACTCAAAACGTGTATATTTATATATATATATATATATATATCAATGCTTGATCACTTTCCTTAAATTTGAAGGAAAGCTAAATGGTGAAATGTTCAATGGTAAGTCATGTTATTAATTTTGCATAATACATTTTTTATTTTCATGATCTGAAGGAAGAAATTGCTTCTCTCTCAACAATTTTAATTTAATTCTGACTTAAAAGATTAAAATTTTCAATTTCGACCAATGAGAAGAAGAGAAAATAATAAATAAAAAAAAAATAATAAAATAAAAAATAATTGCTTCCTCGAAATAGGACCTTAAAATCCTTGTGGAGGCGGTAAATAGGTACTCTAAAGCG